>JAJOZX010009456.1:0-147217 GCA_023014485.1 Bathynomus jamesi | reverse complement strand
ATATATCATAATTTTTTTTTTTTTTTTTTTCAAACTATGACCGATCATGGCACCAAAAGAAAGGTGGATAGCAGAGCGAACACAGGACGAAGACTAGAAACGCTAACGGAAATGAACAATAGACGGGAGGAAGAAAAAAAAAAAAAAAAATCAGCCACACTGGTAAAGAAGTCGGGAGCGAAAGAGGAAGGAGAACAACCCGGTTACCGAAAAGTAGGGACCTTAGATAGAATAGCGCCAAGCCTATCACAAGGCCCGACGCTCTCCAAAAAGGGAAAATACTCTGCGCGCAGCGCAGTAAAGCGGACACTCCACCAGCAGGTGGGCAACTGTAAGTAGATTTACAATTGGGACATCGGGGCACCCGATCCCCGGCCATCAAATAGCCATGGGTCAGGTGGGTGTGGCCAATACGGAGGCGGGCCAAGCCACCTCCTTATGGCGCGACCGATGGAAGGAAGAGGCCCAACATCCCAATTTGGGTTTAATCTTGCAGAGTTTGTTATTTGTAGCGCCATCCCAGCGACTCTGCCACCGGGAGCGCAAAAACCTACGGAAGCCAGGGATATAATCGGAAAAGGGAGGGACACTGGGTGAAACCTGTAGTCGGCACGCGGAACGGGCAGCTCGATCGTCAGCCTCATTTCCAGCCACGTTAACATGTGCAGGGACCCAGCAAAATACCACCTCCTTGCCACCAGAAAGCGACAAGGATATGGCACAGTAGCTGGATTCGTCGGACCAGTGGGTGGACAGGGTCAAAACACTCCAGGCCATCCAGGGCACTGCGGGAATCCGAATAGATGACAAACGACCCATCCGGATGTCCCGCACCACCTCCAGAGCGCTCAGAATGGCATAGAGCTCCGCCGTGAAACGGAAGCCTCATCAGGGAGACGGGTACATCGGGGAGCAAGGGCAGACGACTGGGGAACAGCCGCGGCCCCAACGCCCCCCGACGACCTCGAGCCATCTGTGAAGACCGCAACACATGCAGAGTGACACGCTGCATGCTGAAGAAACAGAGACCGAAGCAAGGCAGAGTCAGAATCGGCCCTGCGAACGGGGCGCAACGCCCTACAGCACGCAACAGGGGTGCTCTCCCAAGGTGCAACACCCTGAAAGAGACCGGTATAACGGAGGAGGAGTGCCCATACCATCGAGGAGGGAGGTCACCGTGTCGGTGAAATACCAACCCCCATCCCGGCAGAACGCCCTCTCAACCACCTGGAACAGAGGAGAGGTGGGAAGACGGAGGATCCGGAGATAGTGCTTAGCAATGAGGAACGACCTCCGATCCTCCAAGGGAGGGATGTCGCACTCAACCTGCAGACTATCAACCGGAGAGGAGCGGAAGGCGCCAGATGACATGCGCAGTCCTCTAGAGAGGACCGGATCCAGTATCCGAAGGGCCGTGCGGGAGGCGGAGCCATACACCACACTCCCATAGTCTAATTTGGACTGTACCAGGGACACGTACAAACGGAGGAGTGTCCGCCTATCCGCGCCCCATGTAGTATGCGACAGATGTCCCAGCAAATCCAGGGTACGTCTCGCGGACTCGCGCAGCCGGCGAAGGTGGGGAACCCAGCTCAAACGGCTGTCGAAAACCATACCCAAGAACGTACTGATGAACGAGGGCCAGAGGCTGACCCCCGAGTGTAAGGTTAAAGGCCGGGATGGCGCCGGATCCCCGTCTCCTCGACGGAAGGAAGGCCACACACGAAGTCTTCGGGGAAGACAGCGTAAGGCCCACCGACGACGCCCAGCGTTCAACCCGATTGACCGCGAGTTGGACTTGCCTCTCCACGAGGGGGGGACTCGTCCCCGCGGCATAGACAGCCAGATCATCTGCGTAGATGGAACAGCGCACCGAGGGCGGAAGGGCTCCCGGTAGCGCAGACATAACCAGATTGAAGCAGGAGACGCTAAACACACCCCTGGGGCACCCCCTCCTCCTGAACATACAGGTCAGATAGGGCCGCCCCATTACGGACGCGGAAAGTGCGACGGGCAAAAAGCCCACAAAACCAAGAGACTTCAAACGGTCCATGACAACTCCCCGACGGGTCGTGTCATAGGCCTTTTGGACGTCGAAAAAGACGGCCAGAACAAGATTCCGGCGGGAAAATGCCTCCCGTACATCATGGCCAAGGAGGAGAAGGGGGTCCAGAGTACCCCGAAATCGACGAAAGCCATACTGGGTCGGGGGGTATAACCCAAGCGACTCCAGTGTAAAGGAAAGTCGGACGGCCACCATCTTTTCAAGGAGCTTGCATAAGCAGCTCGTCAAGGCAATAGGCCGATAGCCCGCCACCTCCGCCGGATCCTTCCCCGGCTTAGGTATCGGGACCACAATCGCCTCCCTCCAACGGGAAGGGAACGACCCCTCAACCCACACCCGGTTGAAAAGATCCAGCAAGAAGTGCAGGGCCATCGGGTGCAGATTCCAAAGAAAGTCATACGGAATGTCATCAGGGCCAGGGGCGGAAGAACGACGGGTTGCCAAGGCAGCCCGAAGTTCCCGCATCGTAAAGAGATGGTTATAGGGCTCGTTCCCAGGGGCGGGAACGTGACCTCCGATAAAGGACGATCCGCAGCTGAAGGCGAACGGGAAACCGCAGCAAAAGCACCGGCCAGCCGATCGGCCACAGCAGCAGGATCCGAAAGGAAGCCGTCCCCGTCCCGAAGGACAGGGCGACTAGCAGGGACCGGCTTCCCCTCGATACTACGTACCTTCCGCCACACAGCAGCAGAAGGGGTAGATGAGGAAATGCCGGACACAAAAGCACGCCAAGAGGCCCGACGGGCCAACTTGAGAGTCCGGCGGGCGAAAGCCTTCGCCCGCCGCATCTCAATCAAGTGGTCCGCGCGCCGGGTGCGGTGGAAGCGGCGCGTTGCCCTCTTCCTCTCGCACACCGCCTGGTGACATGCTGGAGTCCACCACGGGACGCTACGCGTCCGCGGGTTACCGGAAGATCGAGGAATACAGTCCTCCGCGACGCCCATCACCACCCGCTCGAAGAACTCCAAGCTCTCATCCACAGAGCCAAAGCTCAATACCGAACGGACAATGACGGAACGAGCTCTGAAAGATGGCCAGTCAGCCCGCGCAAGGCACCACCTCGGTCGAGACGAGACGCCCGGCTGCGGTCCGACCGGCTCAAGACAGACTGGGTAATGATCACTGCCATAAGAGTCCCCCAACACCTTCCACGAAAAATCGAGTAAGGCATCGAGGGACACCAAGGAGAGATCAATACAGGTAAATGAACCCGTGGGTTCGTGGAAGTAGGTAGGTTCACCGGAATTGAGGCACGCAAAGGAAAGTTCCTCCATTAAGGAGAGCAACATACCAGCAACATTAGTCGACCGGACATCTCCCCAAGCCGGGTCGCGACTGTTAAAGTCCCCGAGGAGGAGAAACGGTCGAGGTAGTTGCAACACCAACTCGCGAACCGCGTCGCGAGAAGGAGGGTCATGAGGAGGAATATAAATCGAGCAGGCAGTGTACTGGCGATCTAAAAAGAGCCGCACAGCCACAGCCTGCAAGGAAGTGCGAAGAGGCACACCTCGCGATGGTAACGAATGATGCATAAATCGCCGCACCCCGCCGGCGTGTGTGCTCATCCGGGGTGCAAGGGAAACCAACATAGCCAGAGAGACGAGGGAGTCCCCGCGCAGCCAGGATAGTCTCCTGGAGACAAACACAGGAAGGCCGCTCGCTCTTCAGCAGGGAGGCAAGGTTCTCCCAGTTAGCTAAAAGCCCCCTACAGTTCCAATGGAACTGTAAGGGGAAGTGGCATTATAAGAGGCAGAGAAAACAGAAATAGCCACGGACCAAGCTGAGCTGCAAGCTCAACGGTCCGCAACCAGGGATGGAATCGGCTTCCCCGGCTCACCCCGAACGGGGGGGTAGGGGCCACCGACCCCGCAGCTGCTTCACCCGTAGTAAAACGAGAGGTGGAGAGTGGAACAGGGAGTTCAGAGGGGGGCTCCCCTGGGGGGGGAGAGACGACGAGACGGGCCAAGCCGAAAACCCCGACTCCCCACCAGAGGGAGGCCGGGGAGAACCAGATGTTCGAGGGCTCGTCAAACCAGACAAGCACTGACGAGGGGGAGGGAGGAAAGGTCCACCACAGGTGGGAGAGGTAGATCCAGGAGAGAGACCCGACCACTCTCAGCAGGAGCCGAAGGGAAAGAGACTCCATGAAGAAGGGCCAGGCTCCTCTCGACCGGGTCCACCATGGGAACAGAGTCAGTAATCGAGGGTGTCATGGGGCGGTGTACCTCAACCGACACCCGGACACTGGTCGGGGCATCGGGAGGTGACGCCTCACCAGCCCATATAGGGGGGGGAGTCCCGAGCGGATCAGGAGCGGCGCGCCGCTTCCCCTCGGGTGAAGAAGGGGAAGCAGGGCGAGCGAGCAGCGGTCATGATCGGGTCTGGAGGACTCCGACCACGGCGACGCTTCCTCCTCCCCTTCGGGGCATCACCTTCCCTACCCGAGAGACGAGTAGGCAAGGATCCATACCCCAAGGCCGGAGAGGGAGAAGGGGCACTTGTAGGCAGGGAATCAGATGGGATGTCTGAAAGTGAGGCAGAGGAACAAGAAGGACCCGCGGCGCCAGGAGGACCACCAACCCCCGGAACTTCCAGGGGGGCACCACTCCGGTAGACGCCGGGGTAGCACGGGAGGGGCCCGAGGACCCGCCAGGGCCAAGAGCCGCAGCATAGGACAACCCCCGCCGCGGCTCCCGGTCACGGACCCTATCGCGCGCCTCCCGCGCACTAAGGAATTCGGTAGTCCTTAAGGACCGCACCTCGAATTCAAACTTGAAAACGGGGCAGTCCCGAGAGGAGGAAGGGTGGGCCCCCGAGCAGTTCGAGCACCGCGGGGGCTTCGTGCACGGGGTAGGGTGCGCAGGCCCACCGCAGCGGACACATAGCTTACCCTCACGGCGGCACGCAGAGCTAACATGGCCGAACCGGTTGCAGCCAAAGCAGCGAACCGGGTCAGGCACATATGGTCGCACCGAAAACTCACACGACCGGCGATCACCCACGCCCCAGAACACCTGGGCCGGAGGCACAAGGGAGTCAAAGGTCAGGAGCAGACGAGCGGACGGGGTAAGAGCACCATCCCGGCGCGACGAAAAGCGGAAGACCTTCGTTACCCCCTGGGGGGCAAGATCCTCCTGCAACTCGCCAACCGGGATTGACAGCAGACGGGAAGCGAAAATGGTGCCCTGACAGCTATTCAATTGCGGATGGGGAGTCACAGAAACTCTGCAACCCAAGACATCCTGCAACTGTAGAAGGGACTCAGTCACCCCCGAAGAACGGGACTTCAAAAGAAGAGACCCATCCTTCAGAGGGCGGATATCATAACGACAGGGAACCCCACGTCTTAAGGCGCTGAAACACCCGTTCCGAGTTGCCCGGAAGGGAGCCAGCGGAAGGGCGGAGAACAAGGAACCTGTCCACCGGACAGAAATTGACAGCGGGACAGGTCCATGTGTAACGGTAACCGAGAGTGGGCGAGAGAACAAGGGCCGCGAAGACCCCGCCCTACGGCCACCACGAGTCCGGCCACGAGAGCCAGACGCCGCAGAGGACGAGAGGGGGCCATACGGCTTGAAGGTCAATCCAGCGGAGGCAGAGGCCGCTGAACGACCAGAAGTAGTCTTATCCAAATCAAGGGCGGGCCAGAGTCGTCAACAGGAGGGGATTGAAGTTTAGAAATTGAACCCATAAACAATAGCTTTACAAAAAAGACAGCCTCGGACCCAAGGCAATGCACCATCCGCCGCTGCATCCTTCAAGGCGCAGGCCCAACGTCCCGGGTAGCCCGCCCCCCAACCTGACTGTCGTTTTAAAAACAGCAGATTGGCACTACGGAGATTTGTCCGTTAAGGGCCAAGCAAAGACCCAATCCAGACGCAGCAGCGGTCCGGGCGCCCGTACCGTCCCCAGAGCACGGCTCAGCCACGGAGCGATGCCCCCCGGCGGGTGCACCCGATGACCCCAAGACTGCAAAATACAAACAGAGGGGGGGGGATACTACAATTAACAGAGGCACAAGACCGAGTCAAGACAAAAGAAATTCCGTGAGAGACGGAAAAAAAGGGGGAGCAAAAAAAGAAAAGGAGGAGAAAAAAAAAAAAAAACGCAACTATATCCCCCTCGATTAGGTACTCCGGCTTGCCGGGCCGAGGGGGCTCGTACACCTCGTGAGTTGTTGGGGTTTCCTCAGCTCCTCGCGGGGTGTGGGCGAAGAGTTACCTAGTTGCGTTTTTTTTTTTTTTTCCCTTACTTTCCTTTTAGCTCCCCCTTTTTTTTCCGTTTCAACCGGAATTTCTTTTCTCTTGACTCGGTCTTGTGCCTCTGTCAATTGTAGTATCCCCCCCCCCGTCTGTTTGTATTTTGCAGTCTTGGGGTCATCGGGTGCACCCGCCGGGGGGCATCGCTCCGTGGCTGAGCCGTGCTCTGGGGACGGTCTGGGCGCCCGGACCGCTGCTGCGTCTGGATTGGGTCTTTGCTGGGCCCTTAACGGACAAATCTCCGTTGTGCCAATCTGCTGTTTTTAAAACGACAGTCGGGTTGGGGGGCGGGCTACCCGGGACGTTGGGCCTGCGCCTTGAAGGATGCAGCGGCGGATGGTGCATTGCCTTGGGTCCGAGGCTGTCTTTTTTGTAAAGCTATTGTTTATGGGTTCAATTTCAAAACTTAAATCCCCTCTTGTTGACGACTCTGGCCCGCCCTTGGATTTGGATAAGACTTCTACTTCTGGTCGTTCAGCGGCCTCTGCCTCCGCTGGATTGACCTTCAAGCCGTATGGCCCCCTCTCGTCCTCTGCGGCGTCTGGCTCTCGTGGCCGGACTCGTGGTGGCCGTAGGGCGGGGTCTTCGCGGCCCTCGTTCTCTCGCCCACTCGGTTACCGTTACACATAGACCTGTCCCTGCTGTCAATTTCTGTCCAGTGGACAGGTTCCTTGTTCTCCGCCCTTCCGCTGGCTCCCTTCCGGGCAACTCGGAACGGGTGTTTCAGCGTCTTAAGACGGTGGGAGTTCCCTGTCGTTATGATATCCGCCCTCTGAAGGATGGGTCTCTTCTTTTGAAGTCCCGTTCTTCGGTGGTGACTGAGTGCCTTCTACAGTTGCAGGATGTTTTGGGTTGCAGAGTTTCTGTGACTCCCCATCCGCAATTGAATAGCTGTCAGGGCACCATTTTCGCTTCCCGTCTGCTGTCAATCCCGGTTGGCGATTTGCAGGAGGATCTTGCTCCCCAGGGGGTGACGAAGGTCTTCCGCTTTTCGTCGCGCCGGGATGGTGCTCTGACCCCGTCAGCTCGTCTGCTCCTGACCTTTGACTCCCTTGTGCCTCCGGCCCAGGTGTTCTCGGGCGTGGGTGATCGCCGGTCG
Source organism: Bathynomus jamesi (assembly GCA_023014485.1). Classification (NCBI taxonomy): domain Eukaryota; kingdom Metazoa; phylum Arthropoda; class Malacostraca; order Isopoda; family Cirolanidae; genus Bathynomus; species Bathynomus jamesi. Next base: position 139,794 of record JAJOZX010009456.1, on the reverse strand, counting down.
TGTGAGTTTTCGGTGCGACCGTATGTGCCTGACCCGGTTCGCTGCTTTGGCTGCAACCGGTTCGGCCATGTTACCTCTGCTTGCCGCCGTGAAGGTAAGCTGTGTGTCCGCTGCGGTGGGCCTGCGCACCCTACCCCGTGCACGAACCCTCCGCTGTGCTCGAACTGCTCGGGGGCCCACCCTTCCTCCTCTCGGGACTGCCCCGGTTTCAAGTTTGAATTCGAGGTGCGGTCCTTAAGGACTACCGAATTCCTCAGTGCGCGGGAGGCGCGCGATAGGGTCCGTGACCAGGAGCCGCGGCGGGGGTTGTCCTATGCTGCGGCCCTTGGCTCTGGCGGGTCCTCTGGCCCCTCCCGTGGTGCCCCCCCTGGAAGTTCCGGGGGTTGGTGGTCCTCCTGGCGCCGCGGGACCTTCTCGTCTCTCTGCCTCACTTTCGGACATCCCATCTGATTCCCTGCCTACAGGTGCCCCTTCTCCCTCTCCGGCCTTGGGGTGTGGATCTTTGCCTACTCGTCTCTCGGGTGGGGAAGGTGCTGCCCCGAAGGGGAGGAGGAAGCGTCGCCGTGGTCGGAGTCGGAGTCCTCCAGACCCGATCATGACGTTGCTCGCCCTGCTTCCCCTTCTTCACCGGAAGGGAAGCCGCGCGCCGCTCCTGGTCCGCTCGGGACTCCCCCCTCTTATACGGAGGGCTGGTGAGGTGTCGCCTCTCGGTGCCCCGACTAGTGTCCGGGTGTCGGTTGAGGTACACCGCCCCATGACACCCTCGATTACTGACTCGGTTCCTATGGTGGACCCGGTCGAGAGGAGCCTGGCCCTTCTTCATGGAGTCTCTCTCCCTTCGGCTCCTGCTGAGAGTGGTCGGATCTCTCTCCTGGATCTACCTCTCCCACCTGTGGTGGACCTTTCCTCCCCCCCCCCTGTCAGTGCTTGTCTGGTTTGACGAGCCCTCGAACATCTGGTTCTCCCCGGCCCCCCTCTGGGGGGGAGTCGGGGGTTTCGGGTGGGCCCGTCTCGTCGTCTCTCCCCCCCCCCAGGGGAGCCCCCTCTGAACTCCCTGTTCCACTCTCCACCTCTCGTTTTACTACGGGTGAAGCAGCTGCGGGGTCGGTGGCCCCTACCCCCCCGTTCGGGGTGAGCCGGGGAAGCCGATTCCGTCCCTGGTTGCGGACCATTGAGTTTGCTGCTCAGCTTGGTCCGTGGCTATTTCTCTGCCTTCTCTGCTTTTTATAATGCCACTTCCCCTTACAGTTCCATTTTGCATTGGAACTGTAGGGGGCTTTTAGCTAACTGGGAGAACCTTGCCTCCCTGCTGGAGAGCGAGCGGCCTTCCTGTGTTTGTCTCCAGGAGACTATCCTGGCTGCGCGTGGGCTCCCTCGTCTCACTGGCTATGTTGCCTTCCCTTGCACCCTGGATGAGCGCACACGCCGGCGGGGTGCAGCGATTTATGTACACCATTCATTACCCTCGCGAGGTGTGCCTCTTCGTACTTCCTTGCAGGCTGTGGCTGTGCGGCTCTTTTTAGATCGCCAGTACACTGCCTGCTCGATTTATATTCCTCATGACCCTCTTTCTCGCGACGCGGTTCGCGAGTTGGTGTTGCAACTGCCTCGACCGTTTCTCCTCCTCGGGGACTTTAACAGTCGCGACCCGGCTTGGGGAGATGTCCGGTCGACTAATGTTGCTGGTATGTTGCTCTCCTTAATGGAGGACCTTTCCTTCGCGTGCATCAATTCCGGCGAACCTACCTAATCCAGCATGTCACCAGGCGGTGTGCGAGAGGAAGAGGGCCACGCGCCGCTTCCACCGCGCGGACCACTTGATTGAGATGCGGCGGGCGAAGGCTTTCGCCCGCCGGACTCTCAAGTTGGCCCGTCGGGCCTCTTGGCGTGCTTTTATGTCCGGCATTTCCTCATCTACCCCTTCTGCTGCTGTGTGGCGGAAGGTACGTAGTATCGAGGGGGAAGCCGGTCCATGCTAGTCGCCCTGTCCTTCGGGACGGGGACGGCTTCCTTTCGGATCCTGCTGCTGTGGCCGATCGGCTGGCCGGTGCTTTTGCTGCGGTTTCCCGTTCGCCTTCAGCTGCGGATCGTCCTTTATCGGAGGTCACGTTCTCGCCCCCTGGGAACGAGCCCTATAACCATCTCTTTACGATGCGGGAACTTCGGGCTGCCTTGGCAACCCGTCGTTCTTCCGCCCATGTCCCTGATGACATTCCGTATGACTTTATTTGGAATCTGCACCCGATGGCCCTGCACTTCTTGCTGGATCTTTTCAACCGGGTGTGGGTTGAGGGGTCGTTCCCTTCCCGTTGGAGGGAGGCGATTGTGGTCCCGATACCTAAGCCGGGGAAGGATCCGGCGGAGGCGGCGGGCTATCGGCCTATTGCCTTGACGAGCTGCTTATGCAAGCTCCTTGAAAAGATGGTGGCCGTCAGACTTTCCTTTACACTGGAGTCGCTTGGGTTATACCCCCCGACCCAGTATGGCTTTCGTCGATTTCTGGGTACTCTGGACCCCCTTCTCCTCCTTGGCCATGATGTACGGGAGGCATTTTCCGCCGGAATCTTGTTCTGGCCGTCTTTTTCGACGTCCAAAAGGCCTATGACACGACCCGTCGGGGAGTTGTCATGGACCGTTTGAAGTCTCTTGGTTTTGTGGGCTTTTTGCCGTCGCACTTTCCGCGTCCGTAATGGGGCGGCCATATCTGACCTGTATGTTCAGGAGGAGGGGTGCCCCAGGGGTGTGTTTTGAGCGTCTCCTGCTTCAATCTGGTTATGTCTGCGCTACCGGGAGCCCTTCCGCCCTCGGTGCGCTGTTCCATCTACGCAGATGATCTGGCTGTCTATGCCGCGGGGACGAGTCCCCCCCCTCATGGAGAGGCAAGTCCAACTCGCGGTCAATCGGGTTGAACGCTGGGCGTCGTCGGTTGGCCTTACGCTGTCTTCCCCGAAGACTTCGTGTGTGGCCTTCCTTCCTTCGAGGAGACGGGGATCCGGCGCCATCCCGGCCTTTAACCTTACACTCGGGGGTCAGCCTCTGGCCCTCGTTCCATTAATACGCTTCTTGGGTATGGTTTTCGACAGCCGTTTGAGCTGGGTTCCCCACCTTCGCCGGCTGCCCGAGTCCGCGAGACTTACCCTGGATTTGCTGGGACATCTGTCGCATACTACATGGGGCGCGGATAGGCGGACACTCCTCCGTTTGTACGTGTCCCTGGTACAGTCCAAATTAGACTATGAGAGTGTGGTGTATGGCTCCTCACGCACGGCCCTTCGGATACTGGATCCGGTCCTCTCTAGAGGACTGCTCATGTCATCTGGCGCCTTCCGCTCCTTTCCGGTTGATAGTCTGCAGGTTGAGTGCGACATCCCTCCCTTGGAGGATCGGAGGTCGTTCCTCATTGCTAAGCACTATCTCCGGATCCTCCGTCTTCCCACCTCTCCTCTGTTCCAGGTGGTTGAGAGGGCGTTCTGCCGGGATGGGGGTTGGTATTTCACCGACACGGTGACCTCCCTCCTCGATGGTATGGGCACTCCTCCTCCATCCGTTATACCGGCCTCTTTCAGGGGTGTTGCACCTTGGGAGAGCACCCCTGTTGCGTGCTGTAGGGCGTTGCGCCCCGTTCGCAGGGCCGATTCTGACTCTGCCTTACTTCGGTCTCTGTTCCTTCAGCATGCAGCGTGTCACTCTGCATGTGTTGCGGTCTTCACGGATGGCTCGAGGTCGTCGGGGGCAGTTGGGGCCGCGGCTGTTCCCCAGTCGTTTGCCCTTGCTCCCCGATGTACCAGTCTCCCTGATGAGGCTTCCGTTTTCACAGCGGAGCTCTATGCCATTCTGAGCGCTCTGGAGGTGGTGCGGGAGCATCCGGATGGGTCGTTTGTCATCTATTCGAATTCCCGCAGTGCCCTGGATGGCCTGGAGTGTTTTGACCCTGTCCACCCACTGGTCCGACGAATCCAGCTACTGTGCCATATCCTTGTCACTTCTGGTGGCAAGGTGGTGGTATTTTGCTGGGTTCCTGCACATGTTAACGTGGCTGGAAATGAGGCTGCCGATTGAGCTGCCCGTTCCGCGTGCCGACTACAGGTTTCACCCGTGTCCCTCCCCTTTTCCGATTATATCCCTGGCTTCCGTAGGTTTTTGCGCTACCGGTGGCAGAGTCGCAGGGATGGCGCTACAAATAACAAACTCTGCAAGATTAAACCCAAATTGGGATGTTGGGCCTCTTCCTTCCATCGGTCGCGCCATAAGGTGGTGGCTTTGGCCCGCCTCCGTATTGGCCACACCACCTGACCCATGGCCATTTGATGGCCGGGGATCGGGTGCCCCGATGTCCCGATTGTAACATCTTACTCACAATTGCCCACCTGCTGGTGGAGTGTCCGCTTTACTCTGCGCTGCGCGCAGAGTATTTTCCCTTTTTGGAAAGCGTCGGGCCTTGTGATAGGCTTGGCGCTATTCTATCGGAAGGTCCCTACTTTTCGGTAACCGGGTTGTTCTCTTTCGTCCTAAATTCTTTACCGGTTGAGACTTTTTTTTCTTCAATCTTTTAACCTTTCTTAAACAGCCTCGTACGGAGCAGCCGATCTGTTGCTGTTTGGTGTCTTTTGTATTCCTTTATCACTATCATTCATTTAGTCCAGTGATTTGGAATTAGAGGCCGTGAAAGGTACCAGTCTCGTTCGTAGGTTGGATTGAATTAAGTCGTACATCTACTTCTTTGATGATAATGTTTAAAGTTGTTTAAACTCGGTTAGGACAAAGCTTGTGACGTTAGAGAATTGCAGCTTTGCGAGTAATCCAAAAAATTTACGGGTCACTACTCCTGAACAAGGAGTACTGTCACCCAGGGTCTGAACCAATCGATTGAGTGACTGAAAATTCACCGCAGATTTCAGCCCAAAATCCAAAGACAGTGATCGATCGGTAAGAAGTTTTGCAACGTGGCTCATACACTCTACTAATGTTCGCGCTCGGGTGACTAAGTTCCCACCCAACCCCTCCGTGTAGAGAAATTAAGATTTCTCGAGGTTACCTATCGAGGATAATCGATGTATCTCGCAGCCATATACGCACGCACACAATGACGAACTCCAAATAGAAAGGTTAAGGAAACAAAGTGTGGAAAAAAGTATTCATTTCTTCAATAATAAATAAAAATGAATAAAATAATTGTAACAAGAACATGCTTTTTCGTATCATTTATACAAGAGCTAAAAATATTAAAATACTTTAAGATATTTACAATCTCAGTGTGTAGAGAAGCAGTGTCTAAATTTTAAGTTGTATTTCCTTTTATAACTAAGAAGGTAAGTTGATCTAGCAACCGAAGGCATCTAGAACATTTAAATACTCATTGGCCTATTTTAGCTGAAGACTCGCTAAATAAAAACATGATGATTCATAGGAAGGAAAGATGTTCACGAGATGCCATACAAAAAAATTGGATGATTATGTAATGTACATAATCACTCTTAATCCTTTAACAATTTTAAAGGTATAAACTTACGATACTGAGGTTTACTGCATCATGGTAAAACATTCGAGGGTCTAGTTTAAAAGATAAAATATAATCTATATGAAAGCCTTATTGGAAGCAGATACAACACTACCATTTATCGCTTACACAATTGACTACGATAATAAAATATAACGTAACTGAAAAACAAAATGTTCCTCTTAAGTAACTTTTATTGTGACTAACGTAAGTAACTCATTTTGTGACGGAAAGTGGTTTTCTTTTTAACGTGAGTAGTACACAAGTAACGTAAATGATTGGCTAGTTTTCTATTTGTGATTGGTTAAAATTTTACCAACAACGTACAGAAATAACAGAATACAGTAATAACGTTATGGCACATCCCTTTAGCGGGATATTACATCAATGCCTTTAAATAATTCCTTAAATTTAACATAAGTGACTCGAAGAAAAAAATTTAATATTTAAACCAACCAAACAGACAGACAGAGAGAGAGAGAGAGATGGGGATGGGTTCTCAAAGTATAATAATTAATCCCAGAAGTGGTGCTTGTGGTGGTGAACTTTTGAAAAGCTTTATGTGCGGTAAGTATAACTGTACCGTACCGTCTGGTGGGAACCCTTTAAAATTCGACATGACGTGACAAAATCCATAAAAACAGGTTGTAGAGAGGCTTCCGAAAGGATAAGCTACCTCTACCTACCCACAAACTCCTGAAAAGGGAAGTATCACGGAACCACTGATAGAAAATCATTGACCACATTACTGTAACTTGCTTTTGTGACTTTAAACATAATACAAAATTTGACAAAAAAAATAAATAATAAATAAATAAATAAAACGTTTATATATTTGGTATATTATCTTTTCATATACAGGATGTTCCATAAATTAGTGTAGGGTTAAATGAAAAGAACACCCTATATGTACCAAGTTTCGTGTACTAATTCTCGAAAAACTTTTGCATTGATATGAGTTTTTTAAGCCCAAGTTTCTTTAACATGCTTTCTAGTTAAATATAAGTAGACGGTAATCCAAAAGGCACTTAACACTTTCGGTATACAATAATACCAATAGCGTTAAGCGACTTTTGGATCACTGTTATATATACTAATTTTAGTATTATATAAAATTAAGTTGTAATTATTTACAATTGTAAACAATTTTAATTATTTTTTGAAACTATAAAGGCTCAGTTTAAATTTGCGAATAAAGCGTGTATTTCTATATAAAAATCCTAAATTTTGTATGGAATGTAATTCGAGGCATCTCAATTTTAAAGAAATGTTTAATTACCAAATTTTATTTTTAAACGATCTTGGACAATAATTTTTTTCTAAGTCTTAATATTAATGGAGAATGGTGTTACGTTTGTCGAAGATAAAAAATAAAACAATCTATTTTAACTAAACGTACTTTGATCTTAAAAATAACAAATCAAACCTCAAAAATATAAAGTTATACATTCATACGACTGCAATTCGGCATCTATTTTGGGGGAACCATCAAAAAAAATAATTTATATAAATAAAAAAAAACAAAAAGCCGAATTCATTACTTCAATTCCAAATTGAAGAGAGAAAAATTCTCATTTGCTAAATAGTTTTCCAACAATTTCGTGAAATTTCGTTCATCAAAATTGCTTCAATGAAAAAGCTCGTTTTTATATCTTTAACAGATTGGTCGGACAAAACGTATAAGAAAATAAAGAATTTTTCCGTGGACAAAATATAAACAACACAATAACCGCACATCTTAAATGTACATTTAAATTTCATACAATAAGTAGTAATTAGGAGTAACCTAAAACAAACTGTAGACCTTCATAAAGTTACAATTAATTATTATTATTAAATAATATATATATATATATAAATAAATAAATATATATTTTGTGAGCGCGCGTGTTAAGTATACCATACATACATATTACTGCGTAGTTTAGGTTGTACAATAATAACTAGGACCTTGATGGTAAAGTTGAAAAATAAAATAAACGAACACTATATTTTGTAGAAGTTTGTGACTATGAAAAATAGAGTAAATTTTAGTGCTGCAAAGACATTTCGCCACACGTCATTGTGCTCAGCATATCAATTTGGGGTTCTACCATTACCGGGGGTAATCCTGAAGAAGTTTCTTTGTGGGGTTGACTAGGAGGTTCTCTCATGGGGGCTGGGCCCCCCGACTGAACGAGGGTATTGTGTTGGGGGGTCGTTCCCCCCGTGGATCCCGTTCTTTCCTTGAGGGATGAAATAGATGTAAGAGTTTTCTGGAGCCAAGTGTTGTTTTTGTTTGACTGAAGTTCGTTTAGGGCCGAGTTAAGCTTGTGAGTTAGATCCTGCAAAAAAAATTAAAATAAGCTATAATTCGGGATTTGCCTTATTTCGGCATCACTGCCGAATGATAAATAACCAAATTATTATAGGCTACAGGTTGTGCAGCGTCTCGACGCACGTGGGTACTGTACTTTCCACCCAATGTACCTCTTCAAAAAAATCCGTTGGATGATGGATGTTTTTTTTTTTTTTATTTATAGGTATTTTTAAAATATACCGCTCATAATTCGGCGAAACTAGAGCCCTTACTGTGCCGAATTATAGAAGTTTTACTGTATATGTATCCCAAAGTGACCTTTTGGAATGCAATTTGGAAAAGTTATTTAAAACCAAGTTGTCGCGACTGGTACCCGATTCCAGTTTGTGAATGTTAAGTGAAGTAATAAGAAAAGATGGATAATGTATGAAAAAGAACGATATGAATGTAAGGAAGAAAGTGTAGTGAATGTGAACTGTATCTACAGGGTGGCCCGTAAGTTCCAATCAATTATAATTAAAGCGAAAATCCATCTAGCGGAGCTCACACTGACGTAATCGATTACTAAGGAAAGAATATTTGTAGAGATGGTCGTAATATTTTCCACTTTGAATAATCAGTAAATAGTTCGAAACTTATTTTAAACTTTACTTTAATTATAACTGATTGGGACTTACGGGCCACCTTGTATATACAAAAAAAGACCAATCGACAATTGTTAGTTCTTTATTCAAAATTTGTCTTCTCGAAAACCCTTCAAATCTCTTCTTATTTTATCCCCGAGAAACCGAGAGATTTTGCGTTACTCGCGACTCTCGACTCAATTGCTCCAAACTTTGAAATCATCGACGGCTTATGTACATTATCTATTTAATAAAGGTAGACAACAATTTTAAATTTTTTATCTTTAACTGAGAGAGTTTTCACTTAGTTAATTTGGACATGCTCACGTTAATGGGAATACTCAACATTCTCTATTACATCTACATTTTTAGTTATGACACTGACCCACTTCAGATATGAGCAGTTTTCTATTAATATTGTTTTTATTTCTCATAAAATGGAACGGGAGTCTTTAGAATATAAAGTGGATTACATTTCAAAATAAAATTGATAAATGATAAAAAGATCATAAAATAGTTAGTACAGACGGAATTTAGTCAGCACACGACACTTTCCAGCGAGAAATCTGTGATTTCCCCTCGTAAGATGCGGGTCTCCCTCTACAAGACCAAACTGAAGTCACCCATCATTGCAGAGTTATATCCGCCTTGGTAGCGGTGTTCCATTGTTGAGATGTCCTGGTGTACATTTATGCACGGTATATAGCACAGAGCCAATCAATCAAAAGCACGATAAAAATGATCTATTAATTTAATAAAGGGTGTAACTCGAAATCTAGGCGTGATAGAAACTTTATGGCATTTTTGGAATCAGCATATCGAAATTAGGTGAAGGCATGCATTTTTTTTGGTCTGTTGAAACCGGTGTTGACCAGTGTAATCGAATGAAGAGGGCCAGAAATTGGCACAACATTCAGGCCAGATCTAAGTTCTAGATTACTATTAGCCAGCACTGGAGATAACATTACTTAATTTGTTGATTCGGCGTCAACCACCGCCACACAATTCTTTCTTCCTGTTAGTGATTCACCACTTTTGCGCGTACGCGTCGATGAATCTGTCGTTCCGAACAGCAACGAAAATGGGAGCCGAGACGAAGAATAAATCGGACTAACGTCATTCCCTCGACGTGATATTAAATCGACAAATTACTCCGCATCAAATTAAGTTCCGTGTTAGGTTTCTAAGAGTCGACCAAATGGATAGACGTTCGCATAAATTTAAATGGACCATTTTTCCTCCGCAAACAGAAACTCCCAATTTACTTATGAATTATATTATACTATTAATTCTCTCCTAAAAACCTTTATGTTAAACTTGGTTAATTTGAGTCTCCGCAAAATATGTATCCAGTTATTCGCATGCCACGAGCTGTGAACATCAGTTAAAGTAGATAGACTGTCATTTTGTTCCGAGACTTAGGGTTAAGTCAGAGGTGCCTAACCGGTTGATCGCACTGTGGAAATGAGCAACTGCCCAAAACTGCAATAAATATACAAAATAAACCCACAAAGATAAACAAATCACAACGCAAATCTATGGAATGATTCCTAATTCATAACTAATTACCCGAATCTAATTCCTTTTACAAAATTACTCTTAAAATAGATTCTGCTTTTTTGCAAGTTTGTTCTTTTTTACAGTTCACTGGAGTAAAGAATAATGCGGTGAGGATGGGAGGAAGTTGAGTATATGCAGGACTATGTAGCTCACTTCCCCAAAATGATCGAACACCCCTTTCAGGTCATCGAATTGGTCTCCCTCGTTCATTGCACAAAATGTGTGGTTGTAGCGAACGGAGTTTTTGTAAGTATTTTAAATAAGTTGACAATGCCTTCACTTAACTAGTTGTTACCACTATTATCAGCATCAAATGAATGTTATTTTTCTTTATATTTAAAGCGTTAGTTTTTAAACAACATTTAGGCCTACCATTTAAATTTTTACGAGAGAATATTAATATCTCAATCTTACTAAAAATATCGAATGGACTTAACACTTACGAACGCAGTTCGACATTTCTACTCGCATGTTAAAGGGCTAAATTAGGATAACAGAAAAAGCGAACATTTGGGTGTTTTAAAGGGATTAATACTGATCAATGAAGATCTTTCTACTCGGGTTCCCTTTCCTGGGACTGGTATTGAGAAGGGGGCAAAATACCGGAAAACGATTTTCGTTAAATGAAAAGGATTCTCATAAAATAGCTTCACCAGAAAAATTTCTTCAGCCGTTTAATAATTATTATTAAAGTTGTTCGCAGCCCGTCCGTCCTAAAAGTCTGCGATTACCGAACAAGTAAATTTATTTCATTTATTTTACATATTATATAACTTCACGGGTGGGTAAGGTTTACAAGATTCTTGTTATCCGCTTAACTCGATATACAGGGTGGTTCAAAAGTCCCCATCTATTTTGTTGAAATAATAGTATTTTAGGATAAAAATGTAGTAACATAATTAGATGTATATTTATTTATCGAGCTTAAGTCTAAGATTCGACGTGAGCACCATCAGTGTCTCTGCAAATCTCAAATCTATCCACTGCATTGTGGAACACATTCTCAAGCATCTCTGGGGTTATTTTAGCGACTGCCGCGACAATGCCGGTTCGCTTATCCTGCGAGTCTGTAACTTTTGTTTTGTAAACCTCAGACTTTTATAAAGACCCACGCAAAGAAGTCTAATGGGGTTAAATCCGAGGATCGTGCTGCCTAGGGTCTGTTTTCACCACGACCAATCCAGCGATTTGGTAAAAGCTCAAGGTACGCCCGAACGATGTTTGCATAGCGACATGGCGCTCCATCTTGTTGAAAGACAACAGTGCCGAGAATGCCATCTGAACGAAGCTGGGGTTCAAGAAACTGCTGAAGCATGTCAAGATAAATTGGCCCTGTTACCGTAGCTTCTGCAAAGAAAAAAAGGTCCGTAAATGTTCGATCTTCTCATACCCAACCGGACATTAACACTCTGGACTACTACTTACGCGTTTCGCGTCGAAACTATCCTACCCTGGGTCACTTCTTACGCGAAATGAGTCAAATTGATCCGTGCCTCGTCACAGCTGACACACTACATGCGTCAAGACTACAATACTCTCAGAAATTTTGCATTTACTCTTGTCCAGATCAACTTGACGCGTTTCGCGTAAGAAGTGACCCAAGGGTAGGATAGAGTTTTGATGCTAAGTAGTAGTCCAGAGTGTTAAGTTTAGGCGAATTTCTCTCCCATTCGTAGAACTCGGTTGGTTTTCCACTCGCCCAGATATATCAATTATGTCGATTAACCTATCCGCATGTGTGGAACGTTGCCTCATCGCTAACGAGAACGTAGTTTAATAAGTTTTCGGTATGAATTTCTTCAATCAATTCCGTGCACATGGCGGCTCGTCTTGGATAATCCTCTTCGTGTAACTCGTGTAGCACTTTAATATGGTAACTTTTCTTTTTTAATGATGTTTTTAAAATCCTTACTAAGAACAGTCGTTTTTGGTATGCTCAGTCTACATGATGCTGTGCGAGTTGACATTCTAGGATTTGTTTCAAAGGCATCTCTTACCAACTCGACATTTTCTTGAGAGGTACCTGGACGTCCAGATCTTGCCTCATGAACAGATTCTATTTTTTAAAATTTATTGACCAGCTCGCGAATTGCTGTCTGTAGGTCCTGGTTTGTGAAATCTTTTTACGAATTTCTTTGCGCTTCTTCCCTTGGATACGTAGTGTTACTACTATCACACGTTCTTGTACATCTATCATCATCATCTATATCATATAGAAAATAAAATAGAAATATTATTATTTCAGCAAAATAGATAGGGACTTTTGGACCATACTGTATAAGGCAGGTGAGTAGGGGGCCAGCATTTGTATTTGTCGAAGGGTAAGCTCATGGGTAGGGAATTTTTTTTTTTTTGTGGACGATTCGAATGGTCTAGCGGGTAAAAATTTCATGATGCGACCGGGTACGAGTAGAGTCTTTAATATCAACTATACACCTCACCTGATTCTTGCATTCAGACTCTACCAACGCCAATTTAGTCTTCGCCAATTCCATCTCGAGTTCCTTAACTTGGGGATTCATTTCTCCCCCTTTTTCCGGCTCCTGGAAAAATCCGTCATTTGGAGGATCGCACGCAGGAGACAGCAACTGACTGCAAGTCTGGCACGCAGCGACCTTCAACTGGAACGATGAGCAAAGGTGTAAATTTGTTTAATAATAAAAAGAATTAATAAATTCAAGTGATTTTGGTTATTTGTAAAATTGCGCAGCGCGCGCAGACAGAGGTTTATTTTAATTAGATAATGATTACTGCCAAATGACTGCTTACAAAATCTGTTTGGGCTTCTAAAGGAATATCTCGTATGATCATCGAATAATTTATGGCACGAGAGACGGCTTAATTTGAAATTGGTTACATCGACCGAGGGTCTCGTGAATCGATCGGTTAAGACGCCGCCTGGCAGTGCTGAGACTCCGCCGAGTCGTGGATTTGAACGCCAGTAGTAGTACTACCTAGAGCTGGGCGTTGTCTTTACTATATCTTACGTCCAAACGACCGGCCGGCCCTGAACCCTCACTTCTTTGGGACATAGATGTTGCAGCGATCTTAACCTATGTAATCTTGTTTGGGGACGTCAAAACATCTAATATCGTGCACCTTATAAATAAATTCAACACTGCCAAACTGAGTGAAGTAAATACTACTTGACATTTCCATCAAGAAATATTATTTTTCACTAAGACCTATTGTACACTAAGTTAGCCTCCAATCATTTAAATCAATGATTCATATACACTTTGTTTTCAACTGTTAACTGCCGTTATAAGATAAAAATTACAGTTCTTCGTTTCGGTTAAATTATGTATACTGATTTATTAAAAGCAGCGAAACCCTTACGAAACAAACCTGCCACAAACAAAGAAAACGTTTGTCTCTTAATCATATCAACAGAAACCATTGCAAGACTAGCAATCCATTCATTAGCAATAATAATAATAATTTGGATTGTTGACCTTCGTAACAAAGTCGTGTGACGGAGAAAACCTACACCTTCACGTAAGATCCGAACCACAGCATGAATTGAAAGCGGAGGAAAATGGTTCCCTATCCAACTACTGAACATACCCAACGTCGCTTAACCTCGCTGATCTAACGGGAAACCGTGTGGCCCATCCGTCTATTAATGACTCAAAATACTAAGTACCGTACCTAACCATTATTATTATTCCAGAACTACCAGTACGAGAAGCTGATGAACTCAACGGTGACTTACCTTGTATTCATTAATGGCTCTTGCACTGGTCGTCTGTTCTCTGTCCAGCCTCTCTGACAGCTGAGAACAAATGTTTTTGTAGTCGCTGATGATGGCAGAATTCTTCTGCGATTCACTGTCACCCTTCTCAACCTCCTTCTTCAACATTTCCTTCACCTATTATATAATAGTAATGATGATAAAGGCATTAACACATTAATGAAATAATTTTTACAATTTGACCCGAAATTTATAAGTAGAAATACTCCTAAATTTGCTTTGTTTAATGTCACATTAGTATAATACGGGGTGGTCCAAAAGACCCTATATATTTTGCTGAAATACTACTAATTCTATTTTATTTTCTACATGCCATAGATGATGATGGATGTACAAGAACGTGTGATGGTAGCAACATTACGTATCCAAAGGAAGAAGCGAAACAAATTCAAGAAAAATTCGAAAGAATTCACAAACCAGGACCTACAGACAAAGCAATTCGCGAGCTGGTCAATAAATTAAAAAACAATCTGTTCATGACGACGCAAGATCTGGACATCCAGGTACCTCAAGAAAATGTCGAATTGGTAAGAGATTCCTTTGAAACAAATCCTAGAATGTCAACTCGCACAGCATCACGTAAACTGAGCATACCAAAAACGGCTGTTCCAAAGATTTTAAAATCAACATAAAAAAAAATAAGTTACTATATCCAAGTACTACACGAGTTACACGAACAGGATTATCCAAGACGAGCAAGCCATGTGCATAGAATTGATTGAAAAAATTCTTACCGAAAACTTATTAGACCACATTCAATTCAGCGATGAGGCGACATTCCACGCATACGGAAAGGTAAATCGACATAATTGCCGTATCTGAGCTAGTGGGAAAACCAACGGAGTTCTACGAATGGGGGAGAGATTCTCCTAAACTTAATGTCTGGTTGAGTACGAGAAGATCGAAGATTTACGGACCTTTTTTCTTTGCAGAAGCTACGGTAACAGGGCCAATTTATCTTGACATGCTTCAGCAGTTTCTTGAACCCGTTTCGTTCAGATGGCATTCTCGAGACTGTTCTCTTTCAAAAAGATGGAACTCCTGTTACTATGCAAACATCGTTCGGGCGTACCTTGATGAGCTGTTACCAAATCGCTGGATTGGTCGTGGTGGAAACAGACCCTGGGCATGGGTCTGAGGTTTACAAAACAAAGAGTTACAGACCTGCAGGGTTGCGGCAGTCGCTAAAATAACCCCAGAGATGCTTGAGAATGTGTTCCGCAATGCAGTGGGTAGATTTGAGATTTGTTAAGACTGATGGTGCTCACGTCGGACCTTAGACCTAAAGCTTGATAAATAAATATACATCTAATTATGTTACTACATTTCTATCCTAAAATACTATTATTTCAGCAAAATAGATGGGGACTTGTACATTAATATATTGTACTTTTGAAGTCTTTGCACTGCCAATGATGAACATACATGAAAAAACTCTGTAGAGACACATTTCAACCATTTAGTTGGAATATGAAAACAGGATTTGAGTAACAGTTCGATAAAGAGGTTTTTTATAAGTTAATTTTAATACTTTCCTATTAATGTTTATTTACACTGAAGTAGAAATTTTAAGAACCCCTACAACGACAATAATGAATGATTTGACCATCAGTTCAACGATCTCTTACATCGCAAAAAAATGTACAATGACATCAAACACACCATATACTGTATTAATATTGGAAAGGTAGGCCTTTAGATACCCGTAAATCTATCGCATACTGTAGGTCCTATAAATGGCACTTCTTACCAAAATCACTTAACTCTTTGATCGTTGTGACTGCATACGTACGACGCCACCAGTCCTAATGTAAAGCAGTACGCGTCCTATTTTTTTTATTAAATTTCCCAATTCCTCAATAAACTCCTCCAGGGAAGGTGACCATCTGCCGATCAAAAGGTTAAGACATGACAAAGGAAAAGTTTAGTTACAGTTTAAAGATACCAACCTGAATAGCCTCCAGGGTAAGCCTTTTCTTCTCTTCTTCCGCTTCGCGAAGAGCAATCTCTAAGTTCTTCTCCTCTTTCAATAAATAATCCACCTTGTCCTCCAGCTGAATAAAGTGGGTTACACGTAAAATATGAGAATACGGCACGATTCATGTACCTAAAGGGTATTCCAGCGCACATGGCCTCATGGAAAGGCCAATTCAACACCCTACTTCTCTCGATTTTAATACGTTTCAGGTATATAGCATTATCCTGGATGAGGAATTCATCTAGCCAATTTTCATATTCATGCAACGGGTGGTTAACGAGATGCAGGGATCGGAAAATCAAGGTCAAGATGACCCCCCTACTGGTTGCAAACTTTATAAGTTACATTTTTTAACTCGGCAACACGCAAGTAACCCAAAACATAAAATGAAAATGTTTATTGGCAGACTATAGTCCATATGATTAAAAAATGACCTTGGGCAATTAGGAAAAATATGGACTTTTTAAAGGTCAAAAGTCGACTCAATAACATGACCCAAAAATTTTTACAGAAGGTAAAATAAAAGGTTCGTCAATGCACTTTGAAATGAAAAAGCAATTTCTTACTGACTACCCACACGGTCTTATAGATTGTAAAACAACAAATATTTTATACTTTGGTAAACACCCTTCTTGGATATAAGTGGAGCAACCAAAGTGGAACTCTGGAATGTCATAAATCTGGTGAACTGAATCAACAGTTTGAGATATCCACATGACGTCCAAAGATCCCGATTTGCCCAACCTTAACCCGTTTGCTGCGCAACCCGTAATATCGCGGGCTCTCGCTTCTGACCATTTCTGCAAAGCCCCGTATAATTTAGGACGGCTCAAAAGTTTTTTTCGGCTTTTTTAAAAACGACACGATGCGAGGGTTTTCATTTGGGTTAACAAATAACATATCAAAAGTTGAGCTATGTGCGACCCCCTGTACCCCTCGCACATAGTCCCCCCTTTTCCCCCACCTCTTCTAGCTGAGATTTCACAATAAGCTTTGAACCTATTCAGAACATCAATTTAAGATATGTTAAAAATAAGTTAGAAAACCTTATTTGCCCTTATTTAAATCAAATAGGGATCTTCTTTATTTAGGGATACTTTTTTATTTTATGCAGGGTTGCCAGATTGGCCACTTCGTGGCCAAATTTCACAAATGTGCAAAAAAGTCTGGCAACCCTAATTTTCTGAGTACTTCTTGCAAAAAATATTTTATTTTTGTTTCAGATTATTGATTCAAACTATTGATTTTTAAATTAAATTATTGGTTATTAAGTCAAATTAATCATGACAACAAGAAAAAAGTCGTCAAATGCAGCCTTTGGACATCCTTCCGAGTTTCAAGCAGCTATGACACCTGACTAAATCGCTCTTATTCTACAGATGAGGAGGTGGAGTTGTGTCCAGTAGTTCAAAGAAAAGGACACACATACTCAGGGGAGTAACACTTTAATATTTGAATTGTTAATACATTACTTTCATTGTGTTATTGTTGTTACAGGTGGTGGTGCATATATGCCCAAATACAGGCTCGCATATATAAATAAGATAGAGATTAAATTGAATAAATAAACGAGATAATAAAGACCCTTTCTAAACAAGGGGGAAAACTGAATAATAAGAACTAAAAACAAAGAAGAATCAAAAGAAGCGCAAGATCATCTATTGCAAAGAAGAGCTAAAGCATTATTTTTAAGGGGTACCTAGACCGTGGTATTTAGGGGATAGCCGGCTGTTCTGGGTATTTACGGGGTGGGGGTACTTTCTTAAATACTGGCGAGAAGAAACACGAGGAACATCTTAAATAAATTGAAGGTGAGAAATTATTCTACGTTTTATCACTGGTAGCAGAGCGTGGTTCGAATTCGACAACATGAGCAATAAAGACAGTGGAGACTGGAGGATGAGAAGAGGATGTCCACATTTCAACGGGAAGCAAGAAGAATTTAGAAGTTGGAGAGGGAGAGTAGAGGATTGGTTGATCGTGTGCGAAGAAGAAGTGGTATACCCTGGTTTGGAAATAAGGATGAATTTAGGAGGGAAGGCATGGGAGGTGACCGAAGATATTAGTCGAGGAAGTCTTAAACAAGAAGGTGGTGCAGCAATTATTTTGTCAGTTCTGGATAAAGTGTATAAAAAGGAGACTTTGATGGAGAATTATGAAAATATGAAGTATTTCAAGATCAAGAGGGAAGTGGGTGAAACGATGAAGGATTACATTTTCCGGTATGAAAAAAACGCGAAGGACTGTAAAACAACATTAGGTAGAGAGATGTTTGAAGGAGAAGTGAAGGGATTTCATGTGCTGGAACAAGCGAGCCTGTCTGAACAACAAAAACAATTAGTTTTATCAGCATGTGGAAAGGAGATGAAATATGAAACGGTGACACGAATAATGAGGAGGATATTTGAAACCTTGGAGGAGGATGCAAAAGGAGAGGAGTGGTTGGAACATGACCAGATGAATCGTGGATATGGTGGAGGAAGAGGATTAAACAATAGAGGTGGAGGTCGATGGAGAGGAAATTGGAGCAGGAAAGGAGCCGGAAGAAGAAACCCGATGAACCAACAGGGAAAGGTAACAACATGTACAATCTGCAAATCCGAATGGCATTGGGCCTATGATTGTCCAAAGCATTATAAAACAAAGGGATGGTTAGTCGATCTGATAATGATAAAGAGAAGAAACACGAGGAACAGGAGGAGGAGAAAGAAGAGAAGATTTACGTGAGTGAGGTCATAACTGAGGAAGAAGAATGGGGAGATATTGAAGCTATTTTAGACACTGGATGCAAATCAACAGTATGTGGAGAACTATGACTATCAAAGATAGTGATGGAGTTGGATAAGGAGGAGCTTAAGAGAATGAGGGCAAAGACTGTAACATCAAAAAAGGTCTTTACCTTTGGGAAGACGAGCTTCCCATCAAGAGGCATCATGGAAATTCCTGTCAATATAGGAGGACAAAAAGTGTATATAAAAACGGAAATACTGAAAGGAGATGTGCCCTGGTTAATAGGGAAGGAAACTATGTGTAAAATGGATATGAAGGTATGCATGAAGGAGGAAAAGGTGGTGATAGGAGATATGAATAACGTAGAAGTGACCCTTAAAGAAGATAGAAGAGGACACCTGAGAATTGGTTTGATACCACAAAGGAGAAGAGAAGAAGTGTGGACAGAAGGATGGAAAAAAAGGAGATAAGGAGATTGGTGCAGCCATAAGAAAGTTACATCTACAATTCGGACACGCTAGTGGAGAGAGAATTTGGAGGTTGACGGAGGATGCTGGATGGAGTGAGGGACTGGAGGAAGAGCAGAAAAAGAAGATGAAAAACAGATTATTGGAACAACTAACTGAGTGCGATATTTGTAAGAGATATAAGAAGAATCCACCAAAGCCAGTAGTGGGTTTGAGTTGGAGTAAACAATTTAATGAGGTGGTAGCCCTTGATCTGGGAGAACTTGAGGGACGAAGATTCTTAGTAATGGTAGATATTGTCAAGCCAGGTGGATAAAGGACAAGACACCAGAGACTGTGATGAATGGAATGATGGAGGGATGGTTGACTATTTTCGGAACACCGGCAAAAATACTGACTGACAATGGAGGTGAATTTCAAAACGAAAAAATGAGAATTATGTGTGAAAAATGGCAGATAAAAATGATGACTACACCAGCAGAAAGTCCATGGAGCAATGGACTGTGTGAAAAGACTGTCGGATTACTGAAGGAGAGTTTGAGGAAGATGGCGGAAGAAGTAAACATTAAGATTGCTCTAGGATGGGTGGTGTTGGCAAAGAATTGTCTGAGTAATTATGGTGGTTTTTCGCCAAACCAATTAGTGTTTGGGCATAATCCGATACACCCGAACCTTCTGAATGATGGCTTCAGCATTGGTGGTGTTGTAGAAGGAAATGAAGAACAGATGGTGAAGGAAAATCTACAAGCGATGCATAAGGCAAGAGAAATATTCATTAAGAATGAATCTTGTTTAAAAATAAGGACTGCTCTGAGGAAAAATATAAGGGTACATAAGATAGAAGATGTGATTATCAATGATGAGGTCTACTACAAAAGAGAAAATGAAAAAGAGTGGAGAGGACCAGCAAAGGTAATTGGCGTAGATGGGAAAACTGTGATTGTGAAGCATGGGGATTCATTAAGGCAAGTGGCGCGAGTGCATATCACTCGGATTCAAGGAACAAATGAAGTCATGAAAGAAGAGAGAGAAGAGGTAATGAAAAGGAAGAGGAGATCGATAACAACAACTTTGACAGAGAAGAAAGGGACATGGTTAAGGTGAGAAGAGATGGAGGAGATCCAGTGTGTGATGATGATAACGAAGTGTATGAAGAAGTAGAAGATGTTGGTCAGAAAAGTGTGTCCACAAGGTGGGTGGTGACTGAAAAAGTGAAAGCAGGTAAAAGGATTTGTAAAGCAAGATTGGTGGCGAGAGGATTCGAGGAAGAAATGGAAGACTGGGAAAAAGATGCACCCACTTGTAACCCAGAAACTTTAAAATTGTGTCTATGCATAATTAATCAGAAGGGATGGAAGTGTCATACTTTAGATATTGCAACTGCATATTTACAAGGAGAAAGAATACAGAGAGTAGTGTATGTCAAACCACCCAGTGAAGTAGAAAGTGGTGTTCTATGGCAGTTGAAGAAAGCAGTTTACGGACTTAAAGATGCGGCAAAAGCATGGTATATGAAGGTGGTGAAGGTGGTGGTGGAGCTTGGAGGAGTTAAAAGCAAACTGGAACCAAACATGTTTTATTGGAAAGATGATCAAGGAAGTGTAAGTGGAGTCCTATGTGCACATGTAGACGATTTTTGTTACGGAGGAGATGATAATTTTCTTAAGACAGTTATTACGAAGATGAAAGAAAAATTGAAGGTGGGAGATCAAGGAAGGCAGAATTTCAAGTATATAGGAGTTCACGTAAGACAACAAGAAAAGAGAATACTCATTGAGCAAAGGAAATACATCGAGAGTATACAAGAACCCGAAGGGAAGCTTTATCAAGGTCTTAGAGTCCTAAAAAGGAAAGAGTTGACTCTCTATCGATCAATTGTGGGACAACTGAATTGGATATCACAACATATCTTACCCGAAATAGCTTATGATGTAAGTGATCTAAGTAGAGCGTTTAAAGAGGGAACGACACAGGATATGAGAAAATTAATAAAAATCGTGAAGAAGGCAAAAAGATCAAGGGGAGAAATCGTCCTAGAAAAATTGGATGAAGAGAAAATATTTTGGGAAATATATGCAGATGCCTCGTTCGGAAATGTGGAGAACGAACAAACTCAAATCGGATACATAATATCATTAGCAGATGATATGGGAAGAAAATGTCCAATATGGTGGAAGTCGAGGAAGGCAAAAAGAGTGGCAAAAGCTACAATTGAAGCTGAGGCACTGAGTGTTGGAGAGGCTATTGAGGGAGGAATTTACTACAATCAACTATGGAAGGAGATAGTGGGGGGCAGAAAGATTGAAATAAGAGTGAAAACTGACAGCAAAACACTAATGAAGGCGATAAAATCAAACACTGGTGTCAGTAGTAAACGGCTGAGAATTGATATAGCTGCAATTAAAGAAACTTTGGAGAGTGGTGAAGTGACAGAGGTGGAGTGGGTGCGAGGTCTGGAGCAGGTGGCGGATGTGTTGACCAAGAGAGGAGTCGCCGAAGAAAATATAAGAAGATACGTGGGAGGAGAGAGTTTGAAAAAAAAACTGAAGGAGGAAGAGAAGAGGATAAGAGTGACTAAATCGCTCTTATTCTACAGATGAGGAGGTGGAGTTGTGTCCAGTAGTTCAAAGAAAAGGACACACATACTCAGGGGAGTAACACTTTAATATTTGAATTGTTAATACATTACTTTCATTGTGTTATTGTTGTTACAGGTGGTGGTGCATATATGCCCAAATACAGGCTCGCATATATAAATAAGATAGAGATTAAATTGAATAAATAAACGAGATAATAAAGACCCTTTCTAAACAAGGGGGAAAACTGAATAATAAGAACTAAAAACAAAGAAGAATCAAAATAAGCGCAAGATCATCTATTGCAAAGAAGAGCTAAAGCATTATTTTTAAGGGGTACCTAGACCGTGGTATTTAGGGGATAGCCGGCTGTTCTGGGTATTCACGGGGTGGGGGTACTTTCTTAAATACTGGCGAGAAGAAACACGAGGAACATCTTAAATAAATTGAAGGTGAGAAATTATTCTACGTTTTATCAACACCAACAAAAGCAATGTTGTGAGGCACTACAACTTTGTGCGACGACGAGAAGAGGCTGAATCAAATAAATCGATTACTTTTAATGAATGTTGTAACATAGTCGCAATAGACGTTGAAACCATATGGAGAAGGTTCTCTTTCCCTACAATAAGTACTCGTGGAATCTTTCAGAAAGTTGTTAGTGATAGAAGCAGCCTCAAAGTTGAACAAGGTTCCTATAAAACCGAAGAGATGAGAGATTTGAACAAAAAGTTTCCGAGTTTGATGTATGTACCTGGAATTCTTTTGAAGGACAAAAGCAAAGATTAAACCAAGTGGGGCCAATTGATAAAAAAGCTGCTTTGATGAGGAAAACGTCTATTGCTAGAGATCAAAAAGAACACGAACGCCGAATGAGACCACAAGCAGAAATGACCGAAGCTATCAGAGTTGTCCCTTCAGCATCACAGGAATCACAGGATACAGCCGGTGCTGAAAGCATGGAGGTAGAGACCGACCAAGAGGATGAACACTTCCTTCGTGCCTGATATAGAGTTAATAGAGAATGAGCAAAACAGATATACCTATGAAGAGTTGGCAGTGAGTTGCAGGGCAGCAAGCAGCAGCAGCAGCAACAAAATTTTTTGCTGGTGATTTAATTCTAAGACCTGTTTCTGGATAATATTGATGTGCTGATTTCAAAAATCACCTTAGATTTTGTCCATCACATCAGGTTTTCGTGCAATGTGCAATGCAATATGCCTATTTTGGGTGATCCATGAAGGGCACTTATCAAAATTGATGATTTTTGAGACCTGTTAACAGCTGTTTTGCTGTGAAAATTTTAACTGTGGAATACGCAAATCTGTGCATTAAATCTAAAGGTCATGTACAACATATTAAAATCTTGGGTATCTGTGATTTCCCCAGGTGTGAGCGTGACGTCATGATCATGGATTAATGTTTTGCTTATTTAAACACTTTTAATCACTGTGTGTGTCAATATTACCATTGTATATTAAAGTTCACTCCCTGCACAATTGCTTACTTTTCCATGCTGATTCTGAGTATGTAAAAACTTATTTTTTGAAAAGAAAAAATTGGGCATAACCCTGCCAAAATGCGATATCTTCGTATTTGACTGCTCGAAAACCTGACGTGATAGGCAAAAACTAAGGTGATTTTTTAAATCAGCACACCAAAGTTACCTAAAAACAGGTGTTAGAATTAAATCAGCAAAATTGGTTTTGGGCAGTGTTATTAATGCTGCTTTAAAAGATATGGGAATCCTGGATCAGGGCAACATGATTGACAGAAAGAAGTTGGAGAGGGAAAGAGCAAAAGTAGGTAAAAAATTGAGTACCAGGGTTAAATCGGAGAATATAGGAACAGAATGCATTGGCTTTGATGGAAGAGATGACACATTAACCAGGGCAGGCAAGATCAAAGAAGAGCACTACGTCATTGTTAAAGAGCCTGGAAATATCTATGTAGATCATGTAACACTTGATCATGGAAATGCTCGTTGTGTAGCAGAAGAGCTGATTACTGTAATAGTGGACTCAGAAAGTTCAGACACTCTAAAAGCTTTACTATGTGATGGCACTGCTGTGAACACTGGAAGAATCGGGGGAGTAATAAAGCTTGCTGAAATCTATCTGAATAGGTCTGGTTCAGTGGCTGGTATGCCTTCTTTATATGAACGAACTACCATTCAGGCACGTATGCGAGGTAATAGATGGAAAAACAACAGGCCCAAGTACTTTCAAGGGTTCAATTGGAAATACTGTAAATTGAAAACTGATCTAACAAAACTTGAAGTGGTTGCCTTTTCTCCTGTTAAAGGAAACATTCATAAAATTGCATCTGATGTTGTTGATGCTTTAAGCAGTGACCAAAAGTATCTCTACAATATGTGCCTAGCTGTTCAATCTGGAAATGTCTCCAAAGATCTCGAAGAAAGATATCTCCTGGTACAATTCATCATGCTCGTTGGCTAATTAGTGCAAATAGAATTCTCAGACTATGTGTCAACACCAAATCCAATCCAAGATCTCAAAGATCTAGTAGAAATAATTATGCTATCTTACGCTCCAGGATGGTTTTGGGTTAAGTCACATCCACTGGCATCTGACGGATCATCTAACTTTTGGTACTTAGGGTATCTGCTGCGCGACTTGAAGGAGAAATACAGATTGATCATGGAACCGGTGTTTCAGAATAACTCTTACTTTGCGAACCCCGAAAATATTCTACTCTTGATGATAACAGACTCAAGAAGAGAGGTTAGAGATGGTTGCAATTCAGAGAATCATTCTCTCAAGAACTACATTTTCTGGATCAAGAAACTTTGACCAACCTCGAACTCTTAATTTTGATTCTTCAGACTACACTGAAATGACTGATTGGCAGAAAGAGGTAATTTATCCGCCTCTACTTCTGAGAAACTTTAGCAATAAGGAACCTTTGCTGCAAGACAAGAACCACTTAAAATACCAGCCTTTTCTCGTCACAGCCAAGGAGTAGAAAGCGTTGTGAATCTAGTCACGAATGCATCTGATGTACGAATTGACTACGAAAATCGCCGAAAATATATTCTTAACCTACTGGAATCATGGCAAAGATTGCCTAAATTTGAGTGGAAAGGACAGTGGAATAAATAAACATGCAGTGTTACTTTCAACATAGCTTAAGTTCATGCATCGTGCAAAAGAGTATTTCATTAGGTAATGTTTTTTTCTTTTTCTTGTAGAAAACAAGTTCTGTTGTTTAATTTCTCAAAAATGTTAGGTAATTCATTAATTTGTTCCTTATTTTTTATCTTTATATAGAGTATATACTCAAAAACATGTAAAAATGTCATTTTCTTTTTAAGTTTCAATAAGAAAATAAGAAACACGAGTTCAACACAGCTGAAACAATTTTTATCCGAGTTTCTACTGAAAAATGTACATTTTGGTAAATTGAAACTAAAAACTGAAAATTTGTGCCGGGGGTAGGAGACTTAGGATACACGCAATATTTTACTGGCTGACTGTAACCCATACGAAACCCCGACAATGTGTCACTTTTGAATACAAAATATCAACCCGCCCTACGGCGTATATACACGGGTTTAAACTTTAAACAGATATCTTTCTGCGTAGCCCGTGTTTTTGGCTCGACTCGTAACTGGGCGCTCGCGCAGTTAACGGGTTAAGTAACGACCGATAAACATAAAAGAACCTTAGCCAATGATAAAAACGTATCAACTGGGCCTAACTCAGAAGCCATTCACCTGATCAATGGTCTGTTTCATGGTGATTTTGCAGGAGGCGTACTCGTTGGCTAGGCAATCATTCTCTCTCTCTAGGCGCATCTTATCCTGAAGTAGGCGCTGATTCTCCTTTTCCAGCCGCGTTCGCGGGTCCTCTTGTAAAACTTCTTGTTCTGATGGAAAAGGTAAAAGAGTGCTTAAATAAGATAAAACTACCAAACCAAGATAAACTATAGTAGTATTTATGAATAGTATTAAATAACAATAATAATGAAAATACATAGTTTCTCACCTTTAATTGCTAAGTATTCTCTTTCATACTTTTTCAACCTCTTCACCTTGATGCTGGTCGCCAATCGAATCATTTGCCTGGCTGTTTCCTCGTTCCGGTACTTCTTTGGAAGGGAGACCCGGAAGTATTTCAGGATTCCTTCAAAATCAGCACCCAAAAGCTCCTTTTTCGACATCTGGCAAAAGAATAACGTTGAAGCATCAACCAAAATCACTAAAATACAACGAAGGATTGAATATAAACAGGATAATAATAATAATAATAATACTCCTTGGAGTTGTTTAAAATCCGTCGTAATAACAAAGATCTCGTAACCGAAGGGACCTACAGCTTTACGCGGGATCCGAACCATTTAAGGGTCGTCACATCACCTAAACGCCGAGGATAGTCACCCATCTAACTGCTGCACAGACCGAACGTCGCTTAACTTCGCTGGTCTAATGGGAAGCGGTGTTGAGACGTGGCCACGGCGTAGACTTGATGTAATGACTTCCGTAAAACTATATTCGCGACCAAACTAAAGAACAAAATATCCTTGATAGACCTTTTAAAAACCTTGAAATCCGTCATTTACTCGACCATGTACAATTTCGAAAAAAAGTTCGCCAAGAAAAAATTTCTCAGCAGCGCAAAAAACTCGCTAATCAGTAATGATTCGGTTTGTTTTTTAAATTTTATTACCATCACCAGAATGAATAAAATGTTCAAAGAAATATTACCAATTAGTAATTTTTTATGCTTTTTAGAAATTTGGTTTCTTGGCGAACTTTTTACCGAAACTGTACACGGAATAATTACTACACACACGCTTAGAAAAATTAAGTAAAATAACTTAATACCTGCAGTAGAGCTAGAGCCACTTGAAATACTGAATCCATGCCTAAAAGCAGGAAGATATCCAAGTAGAGAAAGACCATGAAAAGAGGGAACTTTGCCGTGTACAAAGTAAGGAACCACTGACTAGCGAACATGTGACTTTCCACACCTTGTTCCTGGAAATGAGCCCACACATCCGGAACATGTTCCTGTAACGCAAAATACAATTACATTACACACTATAAAAAGAAATAAACTTTCATTCAGCTCGCGTTATTTACCCAAACCCGAGGCCATATTACTTTTCAAACGTAATCAAAAGCTTTACATTTACCTCCATCAAACGATCGAGCTGATAAAACCTCAGGTGTAAAACTTCAAAATTGTCCTTAAACAGATTTCGAAGTCCGTACTCAAACATGATCTTGACTAGTACGCAGAAAGCTTGTTCTTCAGGCATCTGGACAAATAAGTTATTCTCAAAAACATCGTGTGTCACAATATAAAAGAAAATAGCTTTTATTCTAGGCACTAATTAATTAATCCGAACTATCTACGGGTCGGTAACATCGTCCCAACGAAGCTGGTATTTCATCCAACTACTGAATAATAGACCGACGTCGCTTAACCTCGCTGATCTAACGGGAGGCGGTGTCGCAACGACGTCGCCGCCAAGACGAAGGGAGGGAATGCTCTATTCGTCAACCCTCGGATGCATCCTCCTCAGAAGAGGAATAAATTCTTAATTCCGAGTCATTTACGTGGAGAAGAAGAGCCGCCGAGAGGAAAGACGTTCCTTGGCAGTAAGAAACCTCTTCATCGTAGACCGAGTACGCTCTGCTGATCTTGTAGAGAGAGTCCTGGCCCACACCTCCGGACTCCTTGAAAAAGTCGTGGGCGGGAAAGGTACGATTAATGTCCCTGAGGATCACCTGCTCACAATGGCATTCCTGAATGTAGGGAAAAGGAGGAATAAATGTAATTTTTTACACGTAGTAAATAAGATACGTTATTTTAATTTGTCAGCTTTCATTTATTCACGGATTACTTAAAAAATTCGTGCCCGCAAACGCCGAAAAAAAAACCCGACAACTTGGGTCATGGAAAGATTAGCATATATTGAGTATATGCCATTTATCCCATGAAAATTATACACCCCAAGAAGACGGTGGGCTGACCGTGTTAATGAATCGAGTATTAATCAAAATGTTCTTACTTTGGTGATGAGGACTCGATAGGTTTCCATCATTTCAGTGTCGTTAAAAGAACAGGCCAGCAACTGCCAAACCTCCCCTCTTAGAGCCTCAGGAATCCCTCTTTTGGCTAGGCTCGCGATTGTTTTGGGAATGGACTGACAGGGAGTCATCTGCCACTTCAGGAGTACCTTAAAGGAGACCAAACACAGTGGTTCAATAACATTAAAATTACTAATAATAATTCAATATATAGAGCGTTCCGTGGCTCGATCAGTTAGCGCAGCTCGGCAGCGGTGAAACTACTCCGAGTAGTGGGTTCGAAACCGAGTGCTGCCCAGACCTGGGCAGTTGTCTTTTCTACATCTTACGTGCCGCGAGGCGGCGGCGGCGGGCAGGCCATTCCCCCTTAATTGACTCTGATTAAGGTAATTGACTGGGGATCCCTAACCCCCACTTCCTGGGGATACGGGACACTTGAATGTTAGCTTATAATTCAATCTTTATTGATACAATTTTTTTAACATTTACTTATTTTTTCTGTGTAGTTTGGTCCTTAAGCTTTAGGCTTTACTGGGCTTTCATTAGTTGTAAAATAAAGCATTTTATAAAACATCATTATCACATATTGGTATTTACGGTTTGGTTGTATAAATATTATGTATAAATTTTATGACACCATATACGTATTGTGCCCACTCTAACTGAACCTTTTCAAAACTCCTTTGACGAAACTATCGAAAAAGTCACCACTAACCGGTCGCCAAAGTTCCAACTCTTTCTCGGGGCAGTCTTTGGATACTTCGCCTGAACCGCTCAATAATGGTTCGTCATCATCTAGTGAAGAAAAAATGAATGGGAGCAATGGAAAACAATGGAATACATTATATATATAAAATGTATGTTTTGGAGAGGGCAGATGAGCATGAGTGAAAAAAGTCGATGGGGAAGTGATGATAAATAGAGATGTGAAGACAAGGTGGAGCGAGTATTTTGAGGGACTATTCAACGTGTCGGAAGATAGGGAAGCAGATGTGGTATGCATGGGCAGAAAGGAGGTTCAGAGTATGAGAGTTGTGGCGAATGGGTTGGCCCGTAGGGAGGTGGTGGTGGAAGCCCTAGGCAGGATGAAAAGTGGAAAAGCGGTAGGCGTGGATGGGATCGCTGTAGAGCTCCTGAAAAAAGGCGGTGATTGTAGTGTTGATTGGTTAGTGCGTCTGTTTAATGGGTGTATGGACAGAGGCGAGCTGCCACAGAACTGGTGGAGTGCGTGTATCGTCTCCCTGTATAAAGGCAGGCGGGGGGGGGGGGGGCAAAAATGTATGCTCGAATTATGGAGGAATTAGTGCCAGGTAAGGTATGGGAAAGTGGTGATTGAAAGAGTGGTGGCATGCATGGAGCAACAGATTGGGGAGGAGCAAGGGGTTTTTAGAAGAGGTAGAGGGTGTGTGGACCAGATGTTTGGGTTGAAGATGTGCTAGAAATACTTGGAGAAAGAAAATCCGTGATGTTCATGGATCTTGAAAAAGCGTATGATAGGGTTCCTAGAAAGGCGTTATGGCAAGTGCTGCAGCTGTATGGGGTGTATGGGTCGTTGTTGAATGCGGTGAAAAGTTTTTACCAAGAGAGTAGAGCATGTGGGCGTGTGGGGAGAGAGAAGGGCGAGTGGTTTCCGGTGAAAGTGGGTCTACAGCAGGGTTATGCGATGTCTCCATGGTTGCTTAATGTGTTTATAGACAGGGTAGTGAAACAGGTTTCAATGGTCATGGGAAGGGGAGCGGGGGTGAAGCATGTTGCGGGGGGAGGTTCTTGGGAATTGAATCAGTTGTTGTATGCGGATGATACGGCTCTGGTGGCAGACTTGAGAGAAAAGCTAGAGACTGGTAACTGAGTTTGGGAGGGTGTGGGAAAGAAGGAAGTTAAGAGTAAATGTGAATACGAGTAAGGTTATGTGATGCTGTAAAAGGGAGGTTCGTGAGCGACTGAGTGTAAGTTTGTATGGTGAGGAAATGGAAGAAGTGGCATTTCGGGTGGATGAGGAGAGAAATGGGACTATGGAGGCGGAGGTGAGTCACAGGGTGGAAGAAGGGGCAAAGGTACTGAGTGCCCTAAGAAGTGTTTGGAAGGAGAGATCAGTGTCTATGGGTACGAAAATGGGTATGTATGAAGGTATAAGTAGTGCCAACAGTATTGTATGAATGCGAGGCTTGGGTGGCGAATGCGAAGGAAAGGAAAGGGGTGGATGTACTGGAAATGAAATGCTTGAGGACGATCTGTGGGATGAGGCGGATTGATCATGTGAGAAACACTGTTATCCATGAGGTGTGGGAGTCGAAGGAATCTTGTGGAGTGAGCAAATGAGGGGGGTGTTAAAATGGTTTAGGTATATGGAGACGAGTGAGGAGAGGATGGTAAAGAGGATTTACGTGTCGGATGCGGAGGTGGAAAGGGGGAGGTGTAGACCGAGGAGATGGAAGGATGGGGTGAAGGAAGCTTTGGGTCAGCAGGACCTGGACGTCTGGGAGGGTGAAAGACGCGTGTTGGATAGAAAAAAGTGAAGCGATGGTATATGGGAGACGACGGGCTGGCAATTTGCCGCCTCAGCGTGAATGAAGCGGTCTGGGTAAACCGTAGAGTAGTCTGCGGGGCTGGGCTGTGCATAATGTTGCCTTGAGGCAGGCGCATTATTGTCATGACAGCTGAAGAAGTGAATGTGATCGATTGAGGCACTTCCTGCCTGTTCCTGACGCGACCTTACTGCGGTGGGAGAGGCGTTTGGGTGTGTATATATTAGTGGTGCACCGATTAATCTGTATCGGCACCTTGAATGCCGATTAATCGGCCATGCAAGGTATTATCGGCATGCCAGGTGCCGATACCGATTAATCGGTGCACCACTAGTACTCTAATGACATCCTCAGGAACACTGAGGATGTCATTAGACGAAAGCGCTTGAGCACCTTTTTGTGTTTCCTTTCCTTCGTGGTTTTATTCATCATATATATATATATATATTGGAATGTTGTGCTTCGTTAAAAATTCCCTTATGGAGAGTGCTGTGCGAGAGGGCGCATTGTCGTGATGCAACATCCACAAATCCGACGCCCATTTTGCCGGGCATTTTGCACTCTCCATAAGGGAATTCTTAACGAAGCACATTCCACTGGTTTCCCAACCATCGTATTCGCCAGATTTGGCACCCTGTGACTTTTTCTCGTTCCCCAAGCTGAAAAACACCCAAGGGAAAATGATTTCAGAAAGTAGCAGAGATCGAACAAAATGCGTCACGAGAATTGAAGAACATTCCGAAAGAAGAGTAAAACAGATGCTTCAATAAATGGCTGGACTGCTGGAATCACACTTTACAATCAGAAGGAGACTACTTTGAAGGAAACAAATTTGATTACGTAGGTGACATTCAGTTTTGCAATAAATACATCTGTCCCGGAACTTTTTGATCAGACCTCGTATAATGATTCTTCCGTTCAAAACACTGATCATACCCAAGTTGAAGTATTGCTCAATTTTAACATGCCCATATAAAAAAAGAAGACATTAGTTAATTAGAAGAATTCAGAGAAGCTTCACGGACAAGATCAATGAATGCAAAGAACTAAATTACTGGGAAAAGTTACACGAATTAAATTTATATTCGCTGAAAAGGAAGAGATAGATGTACACCATTATTTACACTTGGAAAATAATAGAGGAACTAGTCTCTAATCTCACTTTGAACCAAAAAACCACTCAACAGTGAAAAGTAGGAAAGGAAGAATGTGTCGTGTTCCCAAATTAAAGGCTAGACGAGGAATATCTTCAGCCCCGAAGGAAAATAGTTTTGTTACGAGAGGACCAAGACTGTTTAACCAGTTGCCCAAGGAACTAAGGAACTTGAGTGGTGTAACAGTGGATATCTTCAAAAAAAGACTAGACAACTGGCTCAGAACAATTCTAGAGTCGGGAGTACCTGGCTATGTGAAGTGGAGAGCGCAAGAAACCAACTCTTTACTTCACCAGCCCAGGGGCAACAAGCCTGACCTCCGTGAAATGAGGAATCATCGCACGGAATATCTGAAAGGTTGAAAGGTGTGTGTATACACACACACACACTTGTAATATAAATAAATTAAAACCTTATTTTCAATCCTTCAACTTTCAGTAACAAGGGCTCATTATCAAAGATGGCGATGTAAGTGCGATGTAACTGCTTATGCAATTACATCTAAAACGTGCAATGATTTAGATGTAATTATTATCAAATGGTACGTAAAGCATTTCCCAAATTTCATTTTTTAAAGTTTCAAGAACACAGAGTCAACATTTCAACCTAGGAATTCAGTGTAAAAGATATCATCAGCCATCCATCATCAGAAAACGAGTAAATTCCGATTTTCTTTTTGGTGTTTTTTCCAGCCCCAATGGTTGCATATCCAGCCTTTAAAATCTTGAAGACTCGAACCAAAACTACTGTTGTTCAGCCTTCTAGCAACGCCTAGGGTTTAGGTGACGGGAAAGACAAAATTACACGGAGATGGGTGTTGGCAGCAAAAGAATAAGGGCTGGTGGGATAAGCTTCATGAACAAAACCTTACCAATCCATTAGTACCTTTAGCGTTCACGACTACATTAAACACATTTCACCAACCGCTTAACAAATTTAAACCATATGACTTTTTACGTAAAAACTTCACGAAAGGTTAAATGCGAGAACACGAACGTTTGAAGCTATAGTAAAGCTACTCATAGCCAGCGCCCGTAACTCAGTGGGTAAAACTATTTCCTTATAAACGAAGTGAAGACACCGAAGTCGTGGGTTCGAATCCTGATGTGGCGCTGGTAATAATAAATAATCGGGGAGTTAACGTAATGGGCCGCACTGGTCTGGTCCTCCTTATGATTATTATCTACATGACCTAATTCTAGTAACGTCAACATTAAAGATACCGACAATAAATTCTTCGAAGGCTCTTCTACTGAAAAACAAATGTTAGAAATTTGGGAAATACTTAAAAAAGTGATCATGCCCTAATTAAAGGATAACCAATTGTATAATACATTCGAGGCAATAGCTCATATAGGTGGCAACTCTGTAAAGCAAGTTATTTTGTCCCTCCTCTTCCAGTACCCAATCAACTATCAAAGCGGGAAAACATTATTATAGTAGACATGTTAAGTGCACAAAATAGGGTGTCCACTTCAAATCATGATGCAAAGGTCCCCTTTAGTATGGAAGTTCCTTAGGGCCATAGGAAAGAATTTATCCAAAGACACGAGTTGTACTGTATCTATGCAGACATGCTTAATTTTATGCCTAATCAGCATAAATTATGCTAATGACAGTATTTCTAACTTTTGAACCAATTAACTTAGAAACGTGTCGTTTTCAGCTAAATTCAGCATGAAAAATCCATTTCTGGGGTTATTATGGGGTTTGGAGGTCATTTTGACCCCCAAAATCAAATATGGCCGCTGGCCTCCATGTTGAAATTGGAGATTTTCCGCAGTTTCCAAACTGACGGAGTGAGACACCCCAAAATAACCTCAGAAATGTCTTTCTCATGCTGAATTCAGCTGAAAACGAGTCATCACACACGTTTCTAAGTTCTGTGACCTTTAGAAATTCAATTTCATGTTTCAGATTCACAATGATTAATCCGAAATGAGTGACTTTAAAAGCACGCCTGCCATCATGGACACTCGCGAATGGAGCTTATACTTCATGTGTCAGTCAGACAAAAGCTATGAATCGACTAAGAATCCTTCATCATCTGTGAAATTGAGAAACAAACCTGAAAGACTTTCAGCCTCATTAAAGAAGTTACGGACAACATCCAGGAGCTCAAGGAATTAGGGGAGTTGCCTGACTTTGTAGTCGTAGATGACAATGGTGGCGGTGCTCAAAATGTAGTGCAGCTGATGATGTCTAATCAAGTAGTGTGGCACAAAAGTTGCAGGAATGCTGTCGACAACCAAAAAGTGCAGAGAGCGAGGAAAAAGCATCAAGGGCAAGAGTCAGTTAGCCCGGTAAAATCTCGCTGCATGAACAGTGGTGCCAGGTCCATCACGCAAGCTTCACCCTCACCCTCTACATTTTCGAGCGAACCAGTAGACACTCCATGCCTCTTCTGTGACGAAGTGGGCAACAAGAAAGAGCTGAGGAAGGCCTCCACTCTTGGCTTGGATAAGAAAGTCAATGATTGCGCTTGAGTGTTAGGTGACAAACGTCTGTTGGCTAAACTTTCTGCCGGTGACATGGTCGCTATTAATGCCGTCTATCATCGTGCGTGCCTGACTCGGCTCTTCAGGAAAGCGGCGACGGTCGGATATGACACGACTGAGAGTCATGCGACTCAGGTGATCCGAGCACATGTTCTCAACGAGATACTTGACTTTATTGAAGATAATAGTGTTTCAGGGACGTCACTGGCAATGGCTGACTTGACGGCCCTCTATGACAAGCGCCTCGCCGCTCTCGGTTTTCCCTACATCAAATGCAATACAACACGCCTTCGAGAGGATATTGAGCGCATGATTCCTGACATCAAGGCGATACCAATGAATCGTTGCTGGTCTCTTGTTTTCGACGACGACCTAAGCAAAGCTGTAGTTGATATGGAAAACAATACATCGACTGAAGTCTCCATCCTCCACAAAGCAGCCAAGATCCTCCAGCGAGATTATCTCCACATGAAGCAGGCTTTCACAGGCTCCTTCTCAACCTCATGTGAAGCTGAATCCATCCCGCCCACGTTGAGATCATTCTTGCACATGCTTCTTGATGGACCAGGTATCGATGAGCCGGCTCCTGATTCTGAGAAGTCCAAGGTTACAACATCCATCGGGCAGCAGATAATCTTCAACTCTGTTGGACGCAGATCCAAGAAACCTGAAAGTGTTCCTCATCACATCAAGGAGAGGGAAACACCAGCATCGCTGTATCTGTCTATGAAACTACATAGATCTTCAAACTGGCCGTGAATCTCTAATCGATGCCATGCATCAACGAGAACTGTGCGTCTTGTACGACTGTTTGAGCGTGTTGAGCAGACATCGCGAATTCAGTCATCGGTCACTGGGCGTGACCGGAAAATTCGCCGTAAACATTTTCGCCGTAGGAAAATTCGCCGTAAACATTTTCGCCGTAAGACAAATTCGCCGTAAGGATATTTCGTCGTAAATAAAATAAAATTAAAATTAAAAAAAAAGTTTAACTGAACCCTTATAATAGCCGGTGCTGGTTAAGTGTGCGGTCTACCTAGCTTCGAGCAGTCTACCACAATTACGATTCTTTATACTGTACGACATTGACGATTGGTTAGGTTAAGTCGTGATAGTTTGGTTAAATAAATTTCTTAAATAAATTCCTTATCTTGCTTTGAAACTCACTATATAGGAGGAGAACGAGGCAGAGGCGCGCGAAGGCGAAGAATGGAGCCAACATTTTTTATACTGTACGGCATTGACGATTGGTTAGGTTAAGTCGTGATAGTTTGGTTAAATAAATTCCTTATCTTGCTTTGAAACTCACTATATAGGAGGAGAACGAGGCCGAGGCGCGCGAAGGCGAAGAATGGAGCCAACATTCTTTATACTGTACGGCATTGACGATTGGTTAGGTTAAGTCGTGATAGTTTGGTTAAATAAATTTCTTAAATAAATTCCTTATCTTGCTTTGAAACTCACTATATAGGAGGAGAACGAGGCCGAGGCGCGCGAAGGCGAAGAATGGAGCCAACATTCTTTATACTGTACGGCATTGACGATTGGTTAGGTTAAGTCGTGATAGTTTGGTTAAATAAATTTCTTAAATAAATTCCTTATCTTGCGTTGAAACTCACTATATAGGAGGAGAACGAGGCCGAGGCGCGCGAAGGCGAAGAATGGAGCCAACATTTCCTATAGAATTGTGGAATGTTGTCGAAAGAACTCATAATAATATGCCGAGAACGAACAACAGTATAGAAGGCTTCCACAATGCAATACAAAGCTCTATTACTAACATGCATCCAAGTATCTAGAAACTCATAACCAATTTGATGAAGGAAGAGAGTTTATTTTTAAGAAGTTTTATCACTGACTTTTACCAGTGAATAAAGACTTGCCTTTTTAATGCTTATATAATACCCTTTATCATCCATTGATTATTTTTAAAAAAATTTACGGCGAAATGTCCTTACGGCGAATTTGTCTTACGGCGAAAATGTTTACGGCGAAAATGTTTACGGCGAATTTTCCTACGGCGAAAATGTTTGCGGCGAAATTTCCTAGAACCGTCACTGGGAGCAGGTCGGTGTGGTAGTGCCACCTTAAACTGTCAAGGGCGTATTCACCACAGGCGGTTTTGACATCGACCACAACCCTTCCTCTACGACAGCAAAATCAGCCCTCCATGGAACATACATCAGCATTCAGCAGCAATTCTCTTCAGACAGCCAACAAGTCAAGAATCTCGCCGACATCCTCAATCCAGCTGAGATGGGGAAGAAGGCTGAGAGGTCCTTGCCAGCTATCTACACGACCATGGATGGATCTGGATGTCTCGCTGCCAAACGATGAGGTGCTGCACGTTCCTGCCCTGAAGACCAACAGTCATCCTCTTCCGGCTTCGCGCTCTCTCACCAGCATCACTGAAGAAGGCTACGGGTGGGTGGAGCGAGTCAGAAGCCTTCTATCCAAACAGACCCTTGAAGCTGGTGAATGGATCTCATGGGCCGCGTACTATGCCAGCATCACAGAGCATCCTGCTATTCCCCCAGCCAAGTCATACATGTTGCCTCTGTTCACAGAGTCTCCCAACAGCCCTACCATGGTTTGGCATGGGATGAAAGTCATTCGCCAGGCGATCAGCTACATCAATCCTGGTCAGACACTAGTCATGGTAGCCGATCAACCCCTCTTCACGCTGGTCAAGAAACTTCAGTGGAAATACCCCCAGACAGAGCATGGCGAGGACTCCTATCTGGTGTTGTTGGGGGCGATGCATACTGAGATGCTGTGGTGTGTGTCTGGTGACTGGTTGGACAGTAGTGGGTGGACTACAGCAATCACCAACAGCGGTATCTCGACCAGCAGCAAAGCTCAGTCCTTCATTAGCGTCCATCACATCTGCAGAACTCGGTACATGTATCAGGTGTCGGTAGCTGCTCTCTACGTGCTTATGAAGAAGGCGACGAATGCTGATGATTATGATGGAGTTTGCTGATGCCGAGTCGAATGACCTCATCGCTCTGCCCTTTGACGAATGGCTCAAGCAGCTGTGTGCCTCGCAGCCCCAAGCAGATTACTGGTTCAAGTCCATGGAGCTGGCTCTTCAGGTAAGACAGGCTCTTCAGGTAAGACAGGCTCTTCAGGTACAGGCTCTTCAGGTAAGACAGGCTCTTCAGGTAAGACAGGCTCTTCAGGTAAGACAGGCTCTTCAGGTAAGACAGGCTCTTCAGGTAAGACAGGCTCTTCAGGTAAGACAGGCTCTTCAGGTAAGACAGGCTCTTCAGGTAAGACAGGCTCTTCAGGTAAGACAGGCTCTTCAGGTAAGACAGGCTCTTCAGTAAGACAGGCTCTTCAGGTCATGTTTTTGTCTCACTCGCTAACGTACTACCCTTAAGCAACGCATGCAAGGCTCATTCATGTTTTGTCTCATTCTCATTGTTAGCTGAAGACTGATACATTCCTCCACAAAATCCTAGTGTTTCATATGGGTCTATTCATGTGTGGGGTAATACGCTCATGAAAGCTCCAGTCTCTCCAGCGGAATGGGGATGGCAGCAAAAATTCCCCGACTCTGCGCCAACTCCAGTCCACACCACAACTCCCACCATTTCGCGGGACATACCAGAACTTGTCATTTGCAGTGTAAGACAGACTGTAAGGCTCCTTGTAAGTGCTACTTGCAGGGGCAGCCCTGCATTATCTCTGTAGATGTAAAGGTTCGTGCTCCCACACTGGTAAGATGAGTGAGGTACAGACAGATGAGGAATCAGGTTAGTGCTTAACGAAGGAATGTCATGAATGTGCTTACATTGTCACAACATTGTGTAATGATATATTTGAGTCGGCTAGTTATTGGTCGAGTATACTATGTATCAATTATACTATTTAGATACCACAGAACTTATAAATTTATCATTCAATTTGCAATTCTTGCTTCCATGCCTCTAAATTCTGTTTTCATAAATTTTATTAAAATGTCAACTTTGTGTATCATTTCCCGGATTTGACCTTTAAATGCATTCCAAATGTAAAATTTATGCCAGACACGAGTTCAGCGACCTCAAATTAGCTGGAAAACATGTATCATAATAGTTTCTATGACAAACGGTTCCTTGGCTGAGTCGGCCATGTTTTCCAATATGGCCGACGGCGGCCATCTTGGATTTAAGATACAACTGGTGTGTTTCGATAAATTTCTTCCTATGGCCCTAAGGAACTTCCATACCAAAGTGGACCTTTGCATCATGATTTGAGGTGAAAAGTCACTTAGCATGTCTATTAATAATAATATTATTATTATTATTATGTCCACCAGTGACGCATACTGCTTAACTGGATTGTAACCAGGGGTCCACCGGTGACCCACTTTTCCTCGAATGTGTTAACTTACTTCATAACGGCAAAGGTCATATAACGGAGAGGACCTACAACTTTGATCCAAACCACAACCCCACCAAAAACAACCCAAAGAACCGCCTTAATTGCCGAAATCTGAAGACCGAGCCGAGACTCGAACCTTCAGATTAACAACCCAGCGCTCTCGACCACTACATTTCCCTGGCGGTCGAACGAAATAAAATCTTTTTTTCTACCTGTATCTTCTTCGGCTCCAGGAGTCTCGATGGAGGCGATCGAAGGAGATCTTCCAGCGGCCGAAATTGAAGAGAGTGTGGAAGAGGTGAGAGAAGATAGGTTCAGTGAGAGGGAGAGTGTGGAGGGACGCAATCTCTCTACCTCTCCCAAGTTATCCACGCTCATAACCACGAATTGAGGATCTCCTTGAGGTGAAGTCTCAACCTGATCAAGGAAATCGGACGCATAAATTTTTAGTTTTTTCTAAATGTTTTTTTTTTTTTGTCAAGAATCTAAAAGCTCAAATTGTGAATAGTGAATCCTTTTAGTTACTCTCAGAAAATGAAAGCAACAGACTTGGGGGAGAATGGATAAGCAATCCCAGTATGGATCTCCGAGCTAAAATAAGGGTTTAAAAAGTCAGGGGTGGGGGTAGGGGCTTTATATGTCCCTTCGAAATAAGTCCCACCTGTTTAAGCTTGAGGGAAAAGAGGTGAGTGAGGCTCTTCTTAGAGTAATACCAGAACCTCTCGCTTTGAGGAAAAACTCGAACTTTGGTCTCAATGATGAATCTGACAGGCTCTT
This sequence comes from Bathynomus jamesi, assembly GCA_023014485.1. Taxonomy (NCBI): domain Eukaryota; kingdom Metazoa; phylum Arthropoda; class Malacostraca; order Isopoda; family Cirolanidae; genus Bathynomus; species Bathynomus jamesi. Next base: position 100,930 of record JAJOZX010009456.1, on the reverse strand, counting down.
GAATGCCCCCTAACAAAATAAAATTTGTTGAGAGAAAGAAATTTCTATTCTAAAATAAGACCTCCTTCTACGCACATTCCTAATTTACTTTAATAAACTATGTAAAATATTCAATTTCATTACCCAAAGTTACACGCACCGTCTTGGAAGAGAAGTTAACCTAAAATCAAAAATTTCTAAAAAGCATAAAAACTTAATAATTGGTAATAATTTTACTTTGAATATTTGGCCCTTTCAAACGACATACAAAACCCAATCATTAATACCGATTTGTAATTTTTTGAGCTTTCTAGAATTTTTATGTTTATAGGCGAAGGAACTCTATTCGGCAACTGTACATATAGTAAAAGAGGGTCCCATACATACTAAATAAATCAATCGGATATCCCCCAAGTATTAAGAGTGCATTTCCAAAAACTCAATTCTGATACTACCAATAAACACGTACATGGGGACTGCTTACTTGGTGGGTAAAATGACCTTTACAATGAGACAATCGATGCACTCACTTATAACGAGGTCAATAGCAACCGTCATGAAGACTCTCATGTCTTTGGGAGTTTCTTTGTTCAGGATAACGTAAACGGGGTCGCTAGGGTCCCACAACCCACACGTCACGTAACCTCGCTTCTCCCCGTTGCTGTTGACCATGGACACCTGCAATAAATCATACTAAAGATTTTAAGTCTTCCTTAATCCCTTTTTGCCACCCTCTTCCCCATTTCCTGGTCGCCTTTGTCTTATAAACTAGCCGTTTTCTCCTCTCCCTCTTCACTCACACCCGAAGAAGACCTCAGAATAGGCAGAAAGCTCGTGCTTCTAATAAATCCATTTCTTATTGCGGCTTCATTTCACTTTTTACTTACCATTTCCAGTAGATTCATATCCGCGTGCTTCACTCTGCGGCCATGAGCAACAAGAAGCCCGAAACACCTTTCAATCATTAATGCTTCGGAATCTGTGGGGGTAGAGAAAAATGATAACGATAGTTACCGTACGTAATTGATTCGAGTGTCTTCGGTACCGAGTTTAAGCGCCGTGCCCACCTCATGGAAAATGGCTCCGTAGGTGTATGCATGCGTACCCAGATATCATCTACTACGCCGACACTGTTATTTTCCTAAGCACACCAGTTTAACATACTCTTGCCTAAATGAAGCAAAGAAATTGCTATCTGGCTTAAATACTTACCATTTACATTGTCATTAGATGGCGCTGGCATTACGGTGAAAGTAATTTGTTTCTCAACATTGCTCCTCAGCTTGAAACATTCTTTGTCTCTTGGAACTATATTAAAGTTGCCCTGAAATAAACTCGATATTAATGTAGTGCCATTTTTCAAAATTAAAATTTAAGCTCTGACTAACTTATACGGTGTACAGGCCCGTTCAGCAGATTACAAAAGTCGGGATACACTGCCCCACACCTACCTTACCGTCCAGTCAGTGTATCAAGACTTTTGTAATCGATGGTACTTTTACTCCATTTCTTCAAGTTTAACCATCGTATATAGAATCTAAACGAAATAGTATTAGATTGAAGGTGTAAAAATAATTTCTTTCCTCCGATTGGTTACCCTTTGGAAGAAACGAAACATGATCCCTGATTGGATAATCCATAATTTGTAAACCACCATTCTAAATACACACTGATGGGAGATGTACATTGTACAGGTCCCCGCCTCTGTAGGCGGAGACTTCTCTAAACTGACAAGAATTTTCAACCGTTATTCCGTTCCTATTTCGTAAGAATATACACTTATACAGGGTGTTTCATAACATGTGGGACGCACTTTCAGGATGAACTCAGGACCTGAAAACAATGAAAAAAGTTTATATAAACATATGCCCGAAATTGCTTTGTTTCAGAATTACAGCCCGTTTTGTGTCCCAGCAATTCTCTCCGCAAACCGTTTACAAACACTCCTTATTTAGAGCAAGACAAAGACAGACTAGAAAAAGTACAAAAGAGAGCCACAAGGATGATACCATGCCTTAGACACCTTAGTTACAAAGAGAGATTGGAGCACCTACACAGGTTTTCTCTAAAGCGAAGAAGGTTACGAGGTGATATGATAGAAGTATATAAAATACTAAATGAGTTAGATAATATAGACTTCCACTCTCTTTTTACAAAGGATCACAATGATAGGACAAGAGGCCATAGCCTTAAACGTTTTGAGCAAAGATGTAAATCACAGTTAGTACAACATAGTTTTTCAAATAGAATAGTAAAATTCTGGAACAGCTTAGATGAAGAAGTTGAGTTCCCATACTTTGAAGACTTTTAAGAATAAACTAGATAAATTAATGACTGAAAGAGGTACTTGGTAATGACGTTTTGCTGGAACTGGTAATGGTGTGGAGAAGAGGTTTGTGAACCCTTCCCACATACACATATATAGTTTATTTTTTATTTGGGTAAATCTCATCACCCACACAGAGTGATGGGATGTAGGGAGGCAGCATCTTGGGTTAGGGGGATACTCTCTCTTTATACCTAGTCCAGGCAATTTGTAGTTAGACCTGGGCAAAATTGCTTCAGAAGCTTTCTAAACTGTTTCCAGCTCAGGAACCATTGCCGAATAACATATCCAAAATCCGACAAAATTGGACCCTGGGAACACCCCCAAAAATGAAATTCAAAATGGCGGACTGGATGTTTCCTACGAAAAAAAAAAATATATAATTTACGCTTTTATTTATAGAGATACATTTGATGCTTTTTCTTTCAGTTGTAATGTTTTAAATAATTCAACAATGTACAACACAACCAGTTATTACGCAAATATAATGTTATATAGCTTTTTACAGATTTTTATAATCAATAATACAACAATTATTTTTTTCCCAGTTTCAAGTTATGTTCATTACAGAAGAAGTGATACCTGGTCACAAACATACAGAAATTAATCCTCTTCATCACTATCATCGGATAGATTACCGGTACTTGGGTTGTTATCGCAACCACTGATTTGGCACTCGCCACAAGCGGCTGAACAGGGCATTCCATTACGCTTGCATCCACATCTTGAAGTAGCACATTTCGTCTTGCAGGAGCAGCGGATCATGTTGAGTAGATAATTTGGAGCTGGTGGCTTGTCGCAGGCTGTAGGGTAGTAGGAATTATTCTTTACATACCAACCCCACTGCTCTGCATCGATCTTCTCTTCTGTAGACTTCCAGATTAGTATTTGAAAGTATGTGCGAAAGCTGTGGTACTTTGTGGACGCATCGGTAGGTGGCAAACGTTCGGGTGTAACAAAAGATTTAGCTGTAGCTACCTTTTCAACTAACATTCGATGACGTAGTGCGTTAGTGGATTCAAGTGTTTTGCAGCCATACAACAGAAGCATTGCCTTTCTTCCAGCGGCTTCAATGTCAGAGTGTTGGCAACAATCAGAACAGAATGTATTTGCAACTGAACGGAGTTCAGCCACCTTCATCAGTGTGTCGAATGCTTTGGCTTTACCGATCGAAAAAATTCTGGATGTGCTATCACAGCCCGTGAAAGCATGCACAAACAGGAGATACTTGCAGATGTCATTGCCTAACAATGATTGAATGCTGAGAATATCATACACAGGATTAGGAGATGGTCCCCGTCTTATATCGCTGCGATAGTACAACTTGAAACCACTGTCCTTGGCATGGTACAGGAGAATCAGCAAGTCGGTGTCTTCCCCTATTACTGTTGTAGTTGCATTTTCTGATGAGGAAACTGCTGCACGAACGATGTCCACATCAGCATCCCCATCTGCGTTGTGAACAGTACACCCGTGCTTCTTCAACATCTCACCTACGAGGGAAATAAATGCTTGCTTGTTGTTTTCATTAGCCAAGAAGTGTTCCTTCTGGCCAACAAACTTCATGCTTGGACTGAGATTCACATTTCTGCTTGTCTTGGTGCTGCGTCTTCTGTGGGTCATGTCCTTGATCGTAGGAGAGCTGCTGTAGCCATCAAAAACAATGATTGCTTTTCCATATGTTTTCAGAGTGAAATCGGCATATGAGTTGGCGATGCTGTCATATGTTTCATCTTGACGCCAGGAAACACGATGTAGTAGAGATCCACCATCCAATACGTACTGGTCTGTGCACTGAATTTCTTGAACTTCTTCCATGCGTAAAGTGTCAGTGTATTTGATTATTGCATGAGCTAGCTGAGACTTATCGGGTTTCCTCAAGATACTTCGTGATTCGAACAATGCAGGAGGATATGCACACAGTTCGTAACACATGACATCTTCAAGATTCATGTCTCCGCCAGTGGCAACAGTCATCATTCTCTGAAACAGTAGTGCAGGATCTACTTCTATATCTGAAGCATCAGTGATCACAACGGCAGAAGCAGATCCTAGTGTTTTCACTTTGTCAGATCTTTTGGCAGAATATGTAAAGGCTTGTTTCCCAATCATTTTTACGACAATGTTCGTACCGATTGAATGCAATTGATGAACGTTAACTCCAGGATCAGCAGTTAGCCCTGTTACAATGTTGCAGAGACCCGAGGTAGAATGGAATGGGGATAAGGATTCCAGACGTTCAAGTACTTTCTTCATGTCATTACTGTCCCTGATTTGTCTACTTCCCCTCATTTCCTTGTGCTGTTCACTACTTTCCAACAAAACTCTGGTGTATTCCTACATTGCTAAGTTATAAGTGGAACACAGAGGCATAGAAAAGAGCCACGTTGTCCTTTGGATGTCTGTAAATCCACTTCCGCGTGTCAGTCCGCCTCTGCTTTTCAGGGAACGCATTAGTACTTGTTCTATCACCAGGTCTGTGCCGAGTCCGGCCATAATCTGTCGCTTCTTCTTACCACAAACTTACCTTCCTGGAACATTTTGTTAACGGCTGGATTTTCAGAAGGCAAACTTAACATTTTCTGCAGGTACAGGTATATCGATTTCAGGTAATTGTGATGTCCGGCTGCTGCAATTATGGGGATGGTCTCCAGCATAGCTTGCAAGTGCAAATCCCACGAGCCGGTTCTGTCTGCTGTTATCAAGGAACGTGCAATGTTGATCATTCGCTGATATTCCAACCAGAGTTGACTTGTTTGCGAAGTAGATTGTAGGTCAGTTTTCTTCGCATCCAAAGTGGTAGCAATCTGAGACAATGCATTCGAAGATTCCACATCCTCAACTGATTGTTTGGCGGTCATAACATCGTCGAGCAGGTCACAAGCTTCCTTATGGAGGTCATGAGGAGTTCCATCTTCATTACGAGGGAAAACGTCTGCGACTAGTAAGGTACTAAGAGCTGCATCTACTATCATATGACCACGTATCGCTCTTGAAACAGCTTTTCCAGACATCATGTGTTGCACGGCATTTGGTCCGTATATTTCTTGAAGTACTTCAGACAATCCTGAACCATTCATAAGAGTACCGACTGCTCCCAAAAGATTCATCAGTGTGAAATGATCCCAGCATTAAAACAATGTCCTGCAGGTCTCTCTGTTCATTGATGATTTGGGAAGCTTTCCAGAATAAAGGCTGATCAAAGGTAATAATGCATGGGACTTTTTGATCGCGTGCTATCTTGCTCAAATATAGTAATGTCGAAAATATGCAGGTCATGTCAGTTGGCGACATATCTATGATGGGAAGGAACGTGATCGACGCCACACCTGGATGTGAGACACTTGATCCACCGTGAATTGCCTGCATTGTTCCGGACCAACTTGGACCTGATCTTTCTGCTGAAGATATCTGCCAGAGAAGACTAAGTCGACTTATGGTGGCAGTGGGTACTGGAAGTTCGCGGAATGAGATGTCCCTCAACATGCTTCTCGCGTGTCTATATTCCCTAATGTCAACGGTTGCAATCTTCTTAATGTCATTGTCACCAACATTACGCCTGTGAATAGAAGGGTGGATCTTGATCTTCGGAGTTATTGCGGCAATCATACCCATTCCATGAAAAGTATTCTTCCCATCCAAAGTGCAGACATCATGATCGATGTTATCTGCTGCTAGAAGGACTGCAGTGTTTTCATCAACAGTAAAAGAGCCAGACCCACTTGCCAGCGCCGCGTTTCTTTCGAATCTTGTTACTTCTGCATACGACGAACAGTAACCCAGCTGATGGAGAACGTCAATAAGGTACCTTGACCTAAAGTTGTGGTGTAGCTGAACCGACAAACCGATCTGTAGTGGACATAGTAATCCTCTAGGACGGGTTGCTTGCATAATGCTCTGCCCAATTGCACCTATTTTTCTTGAAGCATCCTGTCCCTCAAATGCTTTTGATAATAGCAATTTCACTGTTGGGAATGTAATCAAGAGCACTTTCTGCAGTGATGTCATTTGGAGATGGATACACATCTTTTCTAGGCGAGTCGACAGACTTGATATCACTTCTGATTATTTTTGCAGCAGCTTCTACTAGGTAAATCTTCTGTAGCTCTATATCTATATCACATTCTTTCGACTTTTTGTGATAATCTATAAGAATTTCATTAGCTGTCTCTCGTAGTGTTACTACATCTGCCTTCCCACTTTCACCTGATATTATGATCTTGTCTCCGTAACGTTCTAAAAGCTTTCTCTTCATGTGCCTGCGTTCGTAGACAGAGCTCTGACTTCCTTGAAGATATTCCTCCATTTTGGAAATTAGGTCTCCAATCAACAGTTGTTCATCATCATTCTCTTCCAGGTAAGCACAGGTCTGAAGGAATGCTTGGTGTTGCTCTTCATTAGTTGGTCTCCCTTTCTTCGAATCATGATCGTCGGAGGAGTATGCGCGAGGAATGTTTTTTCCACTTCGAAAATTTACGCTGCAGGTGTGATGGTAGACACAATCTGCAGCAGGAAGATCACGAAGATAATACTCCAGACGGCCTTTTACATTAAACGACCATTCATCGCAGCGGCTTTCACAGCACCTTTTTATGGTTTCGGAGAACTCTGTAGTTCTTATTTTGACATGCTCTGATTTTGGTTTGTGTTTGGAAAAAAAGTCCACAAAGGTATCACAAAACAAACGGTGAGTAGCACTGGAAAATGCGTATTCATGAAAACGAGCACTTTTCCTTGGTATTGCCTCGGCTGCGGTCTGTCGCTTCTTTATTTCAATGGTCTTTTTATCCGTAAACCTTTTCCTACATACAACGTGAACACTTATTCCAGCTGTTGCAACAACATCGCTTCCACGGCTGCGGCTGGATGCATTTATACCATCTGCTCCTTTTTGCGAGATGTGAACCACTTCCTGCCCGCTGTCCAATTTCTCCTTACAAATCACGCACAATTCTTCAGGGGTCTGCATTCTTGAAGGCGGACGCACACCGAGTCAGTCTGAAACAGAAAAAACAAATTAATAAACTGTGTTGCAGTATTTAAAAGGAGTACATAATAACAGTTTTAAAGAAAATGACAAGCACAAATACGCAGATTTGATAGTGGGTAGTAGGAATTAAAGAGTTGTATATAATATGTTTATAAAGATGTAGCAATGTCCATTCTCACATACACTCCATACAGTATATTTTATTTACATTACGTGACGTCATAGTTTAATACTAGCCGCCTAATACAATTTTTAGTGTCATATAGGTTAATTTAGAAACGAAAATGTGTTTTAAAACATTTTACTGATCAAGAAAAACGTCATAACTCTCTCTACAAAGCGAAATTAAAATTTATTGTATTTCGTAGGAAACTGCCAGTCCGCCATTTTGAATTTCATTTTTGGGGGTGTTCCCGGGGTCCAATTTTGTCGGATTTTGGTTATGTTATTCTGCAATGGTTCCTGAGCTGGAAACAGTTTAGAAAGCTTCTGAAGCAATTTTGCCCAGGTTGAAGCTATTTTTGCTCTAGATTGCCTGGACTAACCCCCCATTTAAAAAGATTTCTCTGCTGAGCGGTGCCCCCATAGCACTGTGATGTATGAAAGATTCATTATGTTCACTTGCCTCATAGACACCTTTAAATGGGAGACCTTGAATGGGTGTACATTCAAATACTCTATACGTATACAGTCTTTACAATCCCACCTACTCCTTTTATCTAATTGTAGAGCTTGTATTATATTATTTAGGTTATAGCTATATAGATCCATGTAAAACTTCTTGTGATGAGATAACCATATGATGTCTACAAAATTAGTACAGTAGTGGTATTGATGAATGATCCACAAGATCTAAAGTTTTGAAGTTAATGTACAGCTAGTAGATGTGTGACAATCTGCAATTTGCAGAGATCAATTGGATCTTGATTTTGCGTGTAGCTGTATTTGTGGTTTGTTTGTATTAACAGTGGAGCCACCCAGATGGGCCGAAGGGCCCCTAGTGTGCCCACTATAAAATTTTTTACCATGTTACGAGGCGTGTATCCAAGCGCAAGGCGGTCATTTTGAGCATTTCCTTTAAAGGTAAGGCGGATACTTGTTGGAACACAACGGGCTGTAACTCTGAAACAAAGCGATTTCGGGCATATGTTTATATAAACTTTTTTCATTGTTTTCAGGTCCTGAATCCATCCTGAAAGTGCGTCCCACGTGCTATGAAACATCCTGTATAAGTGTATATACACAATGACTTAACTATTATTACTATGGCTAATTATTTTTCTCAACTTCAAGAACTGAATATATTGACAAATTTGATACCTTGCCATCCTCTTCCTTAATTTCGAGAGAGATATCGAACTGGTACGCTCTGTGTTCAGTTTTGGGAACTTCTTTCTGATGTCCAATCTGGTGGGGAGGAATTCTGTGGAAGGCACTCACGAACGTCACCAGAACACGGGCAACCTTTATCAGTAACCAATGGAGAGTTTGTTGTTAATAACAATAATAGCTGAAAAAGTTACTTTTTAAGAGTAACTCGACTAAAAACGTAACAAGTTAAAAGTTACTGTACTAAAAAATGTAACTCGGTTACAAATAAAAAGTAAAATAGTTATAATTTACTTCAATGTTCCTCACGTTTCAGGGGTTTGTGGTTTTCACAAGATCAAAAAAGACGTCTTTCAAAATTAATTAGTGATAAATTTCTACCGAAACGCTCGCTCACAATTTATGTAAAAAAAAAATTATTTATTCAATGGAACTACTGACAATTCCCTCGTCTGTTTAAAACTACGAGTATTTTGCCTAAGAAGAGAAATAATTTAGTTTCACAACCATGAACCTACTGGAAATAGTGACTGCTTTAAACTATTCTCTCTGACACACGAAAGAATTTAGTTTTACAAACATCACTCGTTCAATGAGTATCTATCACTGACGTCCTCTTTTCAAAGCATACCCTCTCCACAGCATTAAAGAGACGCTCTATCAGGACTTTAGCTGAGAGTCTCATCGGAGTAAGTGAAAGAGTAGAGAAAGATATTCACACAAGCGTACACTATACTGTAATTTTACTGTTCTTTCACCGAATTTCAAAGAAAAAGACTTATTGCGCAAACTAATTGCGCATCATTTTAGATAATTACATAGCACATTTGTAAAATTTTAATTTTTAAGCAAAACCACCGTATGGATTGCATACCCTTTTTTAAAATTTAGATATAACAATTAATTTCAGAGGCTGACGAAAATAATTTCTTTGGCCAAAATAAATATAAAAATGAAATATCAGTTCACTGAGCATACTTTTGCCCAATCATTAGCATCTTGCAACGAACAGGTTACCATTTAAATGACATCGTGTTTTACAAAGTACACAAAATGGAACTTCATATTTTGTTGAGAGTAAGTGGAGCGCTGGCTATTTCTATAATCCAAAATTAATATCTTTGAATTCTATAATTGAATGGAGTTCCGTGTTAAACTTCATGAATAAAGTCTTTATTGATGACAAGTTTGTTTACAGTGTTTGTTCACATTCGAAATATCCGACTAAAAATACTCTAATCATGTTCCTGAGCAAGCTTAAGAACTTAAGATCCGACTGAAGTTTTAGTCCATTTCGTTAATTTCAGACGAATCAAAAGCGTTGGCTTAAGTTAAAATCTGACTTACGGTTTAATAACTTTCTAATAACTCGAAAACAGCTGTATGAAGAGTACCATAAGAAGCATACTGTTTGCGCGTAAGCGTAGCCTACGTAGGTCTACCTAACAACCACCGAATGGCATACATATGACATTTAGATACTATATTCATCGTCGGCTGTTAATAAACGTTTATTTTAAATGTGAAACGAGTAACTAGGCATCATTAAGAGCCTCGGAAACCTTGAATTTGGCTCTCTCTCCTTCTATGAAGGGGGGGGGTCATTTTGACGGCCGTTCGCATTTGACCCCCCCTCCTTCCTGGATTTAAAAAAATTAAAAGTTCTCACGGAAACCAAGTTATTAGTTACTCTTTTTCGACAGAAACTCAGTTACCCACGAAGTTACTAAAAAATAACCATTACAGTAACCGAGTTACTTTCCAGCTCTAGTGATAATGATGGTGATAAAGTCCCGCATTTCAGGCGTTAAAATTTATAAAGCATGGCAAAGCAAGTACTGTAAGTGAAACAAAGATATTAAGAAATGCGGTGCCACTTACGGCTTCAGGGATTTGGCATCTAAAAACATGGCACTGGAAGATGGTCGTTTGTTCGGATTCTCCGTGGGAACACGTGAAAGCAAAGCAACACGACTCCGGTGTTCCAGCCTCGCCTTTTGCACAAAATATAATATTGTGAATTTTAAAGCGGACCATTTCGCTGTCTGTCGTAGCATCATAAACTCTGAAATCCAAGTACAGCCCATGATGAAGGTAGTCCTTCAAATTCAAGTGGGTATATTTTTAATACATATATACAATAAATAACTACATCAAAATAAAAAATATTATGGTCAAGAAACCGAACTATGTTAAAAATAATTTAAAATATCCTCCCTTCCGTTAGAAATTTAAGTTACTCAACTCAGTCTACGTTATTAGCTTTTATAGTAAGACTCCCTGACGTAACTTGGATTCTGTGTTGTGTACACACACACACACACGAGTATATAATTATATATATATATGAGGGGTCGCGCGTCTTAAGGTACTTAATCGCCACCACAGGCGAAAACGTTTTTGATGGATATCACTATTTTCACCCTTCCTTTATCGTGTGGTTTGGGTTATAATGACCTTACGACACGAAGTATGGTTGAAAACCTTATGAAGCGAACTACTTTTTTCACCTCTATCGCCAGCCAAAAGTTCACCCAAAGTTCGGCATAATAAGAAAATAAAAAAATATATATATAAAATATAAAAATCTATCCAAAAACTCATCAACATCTTCATTAGCATACTTAGAACTCTAATTTAGCCAAAAATGAACGTTCTAGCTCAATTAATAACAGATACTATTGCCAGAATATTGCTGAACTTTGGAGGCGATTTCTGGCGAATTTTAATTTTGGCGCTTAGGTACCTTAAGACGCGGGACCCCTCATATATATATATATAATATATATAATATATATACAGGGTGGGCGGAAAGTAGCTCCCTATTTTGGATTGGTAAAAAAATACGTATATTATCCATTTATTTCAGAAGAAATAATATGAAAAGGTAGGCATACATGGTAGGTTTTCTCTAAAATTCAATGTGGGCTCCAACTCTTTCCACCAGCTTCTGGAGCCGCCCAGGAATGGCGTCCACTGACTTTAGCAGGAACTCCGGCGGGATGGAGGACATGACTTCCCGAATTCGGTCCTCCAGTTCTTCCAATGTCCTCGGTTTGGTGCGGTAGACTTCTTCCTTTACCCACCACAAAGAAAGAAGTCGCACGGTTACCGCTGAAAAACGGCAGAATCGGTTCAGTGTAACGGTGTGGTGTGGTATGACCTCAGATCAGGTTGTGGGCCCGTTCCTTCTGCGCAACACCATGAATGCTGAGCGGTACCTTGCTATGTTGCGAAACGAGGTCTGGCCGGTTGTCAGCACATGGGAGAACATCGACGATCTGATATTTATGCAAGATGGCGCCCCTCCGCACTTCGCTCTTGTTGTCCGTGAGTGGCTGGATGCCCACTTCCCTGGGCGTTGGATGGTCGTCGTGGTCCACATCAATGGCCAGCCAGGAGCCCCGACTTGACACCGTGCGACTTCTTTCTTTGGGGGTGGGTAAAGGAAGAAGTCTACCGCACCAAACCGAGGATATTGGAAGAACTGGAGGACCGAATTCGGGAAGTCATGTCCTCCATCCCGCCGGAGTTCCTGCTAAAGTCAGTGGACGCCATTCCTGGGCGGCTCCAGAAGCTGGTGGAAGGAGTTGGAGCCCACATTGAATTTTATAGAAACCTACCATGTATGCCTACCTTTTCATATTATTTCTTCTGAAATAAATGGATAATATACGTATTTTTTACCAATCCAAAATAGGGAGCTACTTTCCGCCCACCTGTATATATATATAATATATATATATATATAATATATAATATATATATATATATATAATATATATATATATATATAATATTATTATATATATAATATATATATATATATATAATAATATATATTATATATATATTATATATTATATATATATATAATATATGGAGCAAAAATCAAGAGTTAAAGGGTATCACTGCATAAATTATAATTTTCTAACAATTTTTATTTAAAAATAGTGGCAACCATAGAATGAAAAAGATCCATTCTCTGGCTCCTCCGATTCCTGACTTTTGCACCACATGTGTGTGTGTGTGTGTGTGTGTGCCACAAGGAAAAAAAATTATTTCAAGGCACCTTGTCAAGGAATTCCCTGATGAGGTGCATTGCTGAATATGAAAGACCTTGGAATAATTTTTTCTTTTTCCTTGTGGGTTTGCATCAGTGTGTGTGTGTGCGTGTGCGTGCGTGTGTGCGCGCGCGCGTGCTTGCTTATATATATAAACCCACAAGGAAAAAGAAAATTATTCCAAGGCACCTTGTCAAGGAATTCCCTGATGAGGTGGCATTGCTGAATATGAAAGACCTTGGAATAATTTTCTCTTTCTTTGTGAGTTTGCATCATTCATTCATTTCATGTGTTTAAGTGTGAAATTCATCATATATATATTACAGCACATATCCTGATATATATCACAGCACCATGCTAAACAAATTGCGTTTTATTTAACTTAAAAAAATATATCTAGAAAAAAAGTAGGAATTCTAATGAGACAAGTGATAGGATAGATTATTATTAGTAGGCCAGGCAATTTCTATCCTGTCTTCATAAGTCAAAGAAAAGGACAGACCAATTTGCTTAGAGAAATGCTAAACACAAATTAAAGGCTGTATTTACAGCCTAAGATTCTTACCTTACATGGGAAGAATGAAAAGAAAATCTATATTCTATTTGACTAAATAATTTTCTTTAAAAGTTGCTTTGGACTGCTTAATTTAATAAAACATTAAAAAACAAAAACGTGGATAGAGTAAGAATGTGGAATACTTACATCACAAATCCCTCGGAATTGGAGGGAATAGAGACAGACACTTCTATTGGTTGAGCTTGTGTTTGAGAGTTGAGAATGTCCATATTTTTCTGTATCTCATTTTCAGATCTTGGGGCATTGATTGAAGCAGCTCCAAGATATAAAACTTGGTTGAAAATAGTGTAGTCCCCAGTTTGTGATCCTACTTCTGAGTTATATTCTAAAAATTATAGAGCAAGGCTTTAATCTTTGAACTGAATTATCAAGCAAAAATTATCTAAGACTGGAAGACACTAAATGAATAATCCTAATTCTTTATTGAAATATAGGCCTTGGGCCTAGTTGTACTTGGTTCAGTAAACTATCACAGACCATTGTATATGGTACAGCAGGATTTACGGTCACCTGTATAGATTACAATACAGAGTCCATAGGCCAAACAAAGTTATAGTGCCACAACGGGCTATGTAAACCCTGAAATGGTTATCCAGTATTAAAACTTGCTCCAAAATGGACTGATTTCTAACCTCGCCTTTTGCCCCCTTCAATTTTTCTAATTATTAAGTACCAAGTCATGATTTCCTGGTTCTTTGCAGACTTGATTGGAGCCATTAACTATAACAATACCTTATTTACAATATTTAATAGAATTATGCATTTATATTTATATTTACTTTCAAATCTTATGTACTAATAACTAAACAAATATTTATTGTTATATATCTTACTCAATCAGATGTCAGAGCCAGAATTATAGCCTAAATCCCTTATTGTACAGGGTGTCCATAAAGTCACACATCATAGGAACATAAGCAATGTCTATTTATTTATGTCTCCATCATGCCAAATATGTTGAGGAACATTCAAAGAAACCCGCTTTTTCATTTACAAACATGTTTTGAGATTGGTGGGAATCATTTCAAACAAATAAATAAAACAAATATATAAATAAACAAAATAAATGTATTTTCCTATGAAGTGTGACTTTATGGACACACTATAGAATATTAAACATACGGTAGTGACTTTTAATCATGCAATAAAAATTAAAATGTAGGGAACCCATTTAGACAAACCATTTTCAGATGCAGGTTTGTTATGATAATTTGGATTATCTTCCCCAGTGCTCGACTCGTTACTCTTCTCTCTGATACATGTAGGCCTTTCAAGCTTTGGACCAACACTTTTGGAGGCATTTTCCTTATCATTTTCTGAATTGGTAGGAGATGGACTGGAAGACTTTTCTTTCATAACCTGTAAAGACCGAGATTTAATAGTCATGTAACTATGCTTCAACTGTTGTTATTAAGTCTTTAATAGCTTGTGGACAGTAGTAGCACCAGTACCATAAGCAAGTAGTTTGGTTGAAAATCACACTACATACTCACAAAAATTAAATAATAGTGGTTTGGACCATCTCTTTCAAAGCCAATTCCAGATTGGTCCAGTTGTATTATTACTGCCTGGGCCAGTAAAACAGCATTTACAGTGGACTTGCATAGTACGGTAGCTATAGTAATAAACAATAGTCTAGATTAATATATATTGCAAACCTCCTGAAGTTGATTTTCTAAGTCCTCCAAATTTCCATTATTAGCAATCTTCAGCATTGGTTCAGAGGCCTGTTGAATATTATCCTTCTGTTCTACCTTCTGAGAAGTCTCTAACTGTTCAGCAGAATGTGTTAGTTCTGATTCAGGTGCGGAGGACATATTTGTAGTTAGTGTTGGAGATGATGATTCACTTCCTATAATTTCATATTCTTCACTCGTGCTATAATTATCTTCCATCCTTACGGAAATTTAATTGCAGAATGAATCATCAAATGTATTAAAATCTTATCAATATTTCCATGTCATAATACTGTACTTCATTTGGGTAGGCAGGGAAGAGTTCTTAGACTTTACTGCTTCCCTTCAATTTAATTAATCTCCAATGACTGATCTAATCATCACCCCCTAGGCCTAAGGAGAGAGAACATTACTGATAAGAATTTATGAAAATCATGATAGTACATATACAGTCTCAGAGAGGTATGCCAGAATACTATTTTATTCTTGCACAAAATAAAAATACACCTTCATTCTACAACTGAGCCCAATTTCAGATGTAGGATAAGCTTAGAGCTCTATCACATCTTAATTACTGTAGTGGTGAAACACAAGATCCTAGGACCACTCCAGAATCCACATATGGTTATTTCATGCACTTAAGTCACAAATTATTTTTTTTCATGTTATGATGTTATTCAGCAGTTGCTGGATTATGAAATTTTCTAGATTTTGGAATATATATATTTTTAGCATTTTAAGCACAGAAAGAACAGGCAAAGAGTGAGCAAAGCATGTGACTGCCACAAGTCCTATATGTTATTTATAAAAAAAAAAAATAAAATAAATTTGAAGTTCAAATAATAAAGACTAAATTTGGGTAGCTACAGCGAACAACTTGTTTGTTATATGGCCCTAATCAGACCTGGAGATGATTAGACATCCAGAAAAGTCAGATACCTGGATGGACTGTTTTTAAACAAGTTTTTAGTACTAGGCCACTAACATTTACATTTAAAAATAAGCTTCTTAACCATAGGCCCTATGTACAAAGCAGTATCATATGAAGTATCACAATATTTTATATGCTTATATTAAAGAGCACCAAGTATTATATACAGGGTTTCCAGCCATAAAAATTGTATGGAAGAAATGGGGGATTGGGGGAGGGAAGAGAAAGGGCAAATACCAACTTAGAGAGGAGGGTAGGACTGGACTTTGTCAAACATGCAACATGGGGTGAATATTAAAAAAATCATCAACAATTTACAGAAAAAGAGTACAATTCTTAATAAAAATTATTTTAATGTAAGAACCATTTCCACATTGGTACAGAGAACTGTAACTATACAAGTTCATTTCCTTAGGTGTGTGCAGTTATAGTAGAAAACTGCTTCAGATACTCATGATCATTATTATGAGTAGCCTCCAGAAACTTTATATGGCACCATTAAAAAAAAAAACCTTTGTAGACTCAATATTCAGCCCTGCAAACCAGTTAATATTAAAAAAGCATTTTTGGATATGTAGCTTATATTTGGCTACTCCATTTTAATCAATATTAGTAGGATCTACACAATACTTAATTATAAAATTTGTACAGGTGAATTTCATTCCACCCAGTCAGGTAGAACTGTGTGGGTTGAGCCACCCCACACATGAGAAGCATACTCCATACAGGGGTGGAGAAGATCCCTATACAGAGACAGCAAGTGAGTCTGGGTAAAGAAACTGTGGAGCCAGTATAGCACACCTAACCTCTAGAAGCTGTTTTAGAAAGAGAGCATATATGATCTTTTCAGGAAAGATCACGAGAGAAAGAAATGCCAAGAATGTTAAGAGAAAAGGAAGGATTGAGTTGTGTATTGTTGAGGGTAAGGGGATAATTGTATGGAAGATTGTGACAACTAAATAGATGAAGGAATTGAGTTTCTGAGGCATTGAAAGCTATGAGGATTTCTCTGTCCCAATCAGAGATAGTAGAAATATCAGAAGTCAAATGCACCACAGGTGTCCTATGCAAAGCATGGAGTGATTGTTGGGAGGGATGCTTTGTGAAGTGGGTGGAGAAGTGAAAAGTGAAATCATCAACATGGGAGTGGATAGGACAGGAAGTGCAACTTAATAGATCACTGATAAATAAAAGGAAAAGTGGGTGACAGAACAGAGCCTGAGGACCACTACTATTAATAGCTTCAGAAGAATGGTGGTCACCTACAATGGCAGCTACAGATCAGCAAGAAATGAAATTAGAGATGAAGGCACAGATAGGATAGAAACTGGAGGAGGGTAGTTTGAAAATAAAAGATTTATGCCAGATTCTATCAAAAGGTTTTGATATGTCTACCACACTAGCAAAGGTTTCACTGAAATACTGAAAGGAGGATGACCAAGAGTCAGAGAGATGTGCAAGATCACCACCAGCAGAGCATCTGTTGCAGAACCCATACTGATAATCTGAAAGAAAACTGTGAGAGGAGAGATGTTTAAGAATCTTCCTATTTGGGATAGATTCAAAAACTTTAGAAAGACAAGAAATCAAAGCAACTGGACAATAGAGTAGCTGGATGGTTAAAAGTGGTCACCCTTCTTTGGGACATGCTGAATGAAAGTGAATTTCCAGCAGGAAGGAAAAGTACCAGATAAAAGTGTTTGCCTAGGTAGGGTGTCAGAACAGCAGCACAGTTCTTGAGAACAATAAAAGGGACACCATCAGGACAGTATGCCTTCCTAGAGTTTAGCACAGATAGGGCTGAAAAGACAACTTTGGAGGAGATTCTAATTTCAGACATAATTAAGTCAGAGGGAGGAGATGGAGGGACAGCACCAGAATCATCCAGGGTTGAGTTGGAGGCAGCAACTGAGCCATCAGAATGGAAAAGAGGAGTGAAAGAAGTTGTAAAGTTATTGGAGAGGTTCTTGGCTAGGTGCCAGAAAGAGCAAGAACAATTAGAATTGGATCTACAGAAGCTAAGGCTAACAAAGACCCTAAGATCTACTCTAAGGTTAGCCCGAAAGAAAGGGAAGAGTAGGGGGTTAAAAGAGGAGAATATGGGGTTAAGTAAGTGGCAAAACCTATCATTCGTGGGTTAAAATTCATTCAGAAAAAGAGAGAGAAAGACTCACCATCATCATCCACCAGCCACTGCTGACAAGTCAGAAAAATAGTCGAAGAGAATAGGAAAGGGGTGAAAGATGAAAAGAAGTAAAATAAGAACGTATTACAAACCATACAACACATTCTTAACTCAAAGAAACGCATACCTCCAGCAGTTGCAGACGGGTCCTCTACTCCATAAGGAGGTAGAGGATGCAGCCCACTCCACCAGAAAGGGGTAGAAGATGAAAAGAAGTAAAATAAGAACGCATTACAAACCATGCAACACATTCTTAACTCAAACACTATCATACTATGCAAACTACAGACATGCAAATAAGGAGAGAAGAAAAAAAATATATAAACAACAACAAAATGTGGATTAGTTTATGCTACAAGCTACATCTACGTTTGTGTTAGTCTAATTTTTTTTTAATAATTTTATTGCTAGCATCACACGCTGGCATGTCACAAGCTAGCATTAATCATCAACAGACTCATCCTCAACCACCACCCACAGAGCTGCTACTGCTAATTGTTTATTTATTTTAAACAACGTTAATATTTTTAAAATGCCTATCTAAATGGTTCTTAAAAAGAAGTTTTTAGCGATATTAGTAATGAAATATCTGCCGCGCATCTTAAATCCATTATTACGAGTATTGCTATTATTGAAAGTAACCAGTTTGTCAAAATTTACATTATCAATTTTATTAACAATTTTGAAAACTGCAATAAGCTCCACCCTTAATCTCCTAGTTTCGAGTGAATGAAAGTCTAACTTTTTAATCCTATCTTCATAAGGCTTGTTGCGCAATGACAGAATTAGTTTCGTGGCATGATGTTGAACCCCTTCTAACTTATCAATATCCTCACGCAAATACGGGCACCAAAACTGAATGGCATATTCTAAATGAGGCCTGACTAGGTACTTGTAAAGGGGCAATATAATATTCTTCGATTTAAATTTGAAATTACGTGCTATGAAGCCTAACATCCTATTAGCTTTTGCCCAAGACTCCAGGCACTGGTTCTTAACTTTTAAATCCTTAGATATAGGCATACACCTAAATCTACTTCCTCATCAACGCTCGTTAACTCTCCATCATCCATTGAGTATGGGTAATTATTGTTACAAGAAACTATATGCAAACTTTACATTTGTCTACGTTAAATTGCATCTGCCACTTATGCATCCACTTCATAATCCTATTTACATCATCTTGGAGCCTATCTCTATTGTCCCCATTAACAAACTTACCGCTTATTTTAGTATCATCCACGAATTTTGACATGTTACTAGTCCATCCTACATCTATGTCATTAATGTAAATTACAAACAGCAATGGGCCTAACATTGAACCCTGTGGGACACCGCTACCTACATCCAACCACCCTGATTCACTACCATTAACAACGACCCTGTCTCCTAGCACGAAGCCATTCCTCTAACCAGTTAGCTACCTGGCCACGTATACCATGCACTTTAACCTTCGCAATTAATCTTCTATGCGGAACTGTATCGAACGCCTTTTTAAAATCTAAATAAATAACGTCAGCTGCTGTATGCCTATCGTATTTGCGCACTATTTCGTTATAAAATTCTAACAAATTAGTTAAACAAGATCTATGGTGTCAAAACTGATGCTGACTACTATTAATCAAATCGCAACTTTCTAAGTGATGGATGATATGATCCCTAACTACAGATTCCAAAAGTTTACCAACAATTGACGTTAAGCTAATGGGCCTATAATTGCTAGCTACTGTATGGTCGCCTTTTTAGAAAATGGTGTGACGTTAGCTAATTTGAAGTCTTCAGGAATAATCCTCATTTCGAGTAACTGATTAACAATCTTCGTTAAAGGGCCTATGATAACGTCTTTTAAATCTTTCAAATGTCTGGGATAAAGCACACCAGGCCTGGAGCCTTGCTAACTTTTAGCCTATCAATATAATGCGCAATCTCACCCCAGTAAACAGTTATTTCATCCAAAATAGTCTTGCTACTACATGGAACGATATTGTCCACATCAGGGACATTATTTACATCTTCTACAGTAAAAACTGTTGCAAAAAAGTTATTGAAAATACCTGCTTTCGCCTGAGCATCGGAAGCCAAAGCACCTTTAACATCCACTAGAGGGCCTATGTTATCTTTTATTGGCTTACAATTATTCACATATTCAAAAAACTTTTTTGGATTATGTTTACTATCCGCAACTATAAGTATCTCTAAATTACGCTTGGCATTCCTAACTGATCTTTTAACCTGACGTCTAAGCTCGATATATCTATTAAAGTTAGCTGCCATGCTATTGCACTTATTAAGTCTATACGCTCTATTACGCTCATTTATGAACTCGCCTATTTCCCTAGTCCTATCTGCAAAACTATCAAAATTAGCGCTACGAAAATCAGGGACTTCTATTACGTTACTATCCTTAGTGTTTTCTCTCAATAACTTAAACCTAAGAATTTGATGATCACTACATCCTAAACTCTCGCTACTTCTAAACCTTTGACTATATTCTCGCCGTTCGTCATCACCAAATCTAAAATATTATCACTGCGTGTTGGTTCGGTAACCATCTGTCGTAGAAAGTTATCTTCCATAAACTCAATCAATCTCAAACCCTCCTCATTACCAGTAAAAGTCTTATAATTAACATTATGGCAGTTAAAGTCTCTGACAACTATACTATTCCAATTCAATAAAGTTACCAAGAAGTGAGTAAAATCTAGTATCTGTATCAAGGGGTTGAATGGGAAGTCTATAAACAACAACAAAATTAAAACTAATACTACGCGCCCTAACTTCAACACATATCGCATTAATTGCTGCCGGAAAATCTAACTTAACCTTGATAGCCCTAAGGGCTATATATAGTATATCAAGTTCCCCAACAAGTCCCGAGTCACAGTATTTAACCAAGTTTCAGTGATAGCAACTATATCGTAGTTGCCAGAATAAATTATTGCCTTAAATTCATTTAATTTATTTCTAATACTACGCGCGTTATAATAAAAGACATTTAAGTTATTTTTTACCATGGGCCCACGTTTTAAACTATTTTTCACATCGGGCCTGCGTTCCCCGGACCCACAACGTTTAAAGAAGTCTTTGACCTATACAGCTTTCGTACATTTTCGTCTATTAACCTACCTAGCCTAGCATTACCTACTTAATTAAAATGCACCCTATCTTTTATAAAAAGGCTAGGATCACTGAATTCTGACCACAGCTTTACGAAGGGTACATTTTCCTCAGCACAAATCTCTTCTAATTTATTAAAAAATATTGTTTTTGACGTAATCCTAAGACCCAACCCGTGCCTAGGGGTAATACCTATAATGAAAGACCAATCTGACCTCGCCTTCAGGGACCTAATTAACCCCTATATCTCTCCAAAAGGTCAGCCACTCTCGTATCGGGCCTATACGAGTCATTGCCTCCTACCATCGTCAACAACGTCGAGTGACGGGAGGCAACGTCAATCCTATCCACTTCATCTCTAACTCTATCAACCCTGGCCCCTGGGAAACAGACCCTCCTCCTCCTCTTGGTTGGATGCCATTCAATGAACTCTTTGTCCATGTGGCGCACTAAAGAGTCCCCCAATTAAAATAGTTTCCCCCTCATTCATGTCCCTTTCCAAATGGGCGAAAGGGTTTGAAACCTCGATACTGGGGGAATTCCTATCACCTAACGTGCGCGGCCTAGCTCCACCCTTAGCTTCTCTAAATCCCTCCCCATCTATTACTCTCGGACTAACTTTAACCCCTTCCTCAACTCTATCCAACCTTCCCGACAAGCTACCTAAACTAGAAACTAGGTTACGCATCTCACCCTTCAAATTACTAATGTCTTCAACGTTAGTATTGGTTTGGCTTCCATCAACCGTAGCCCTACCCCTGCCCTCATCAAGCGTTGCAAGTCTTTCAGTTACCTCACGTACACTGCGTTTTATGTCAACTAATTCCTCCATTAACTCGCAAAAAAAACAAACTGATCTCTCGGTAATCGCCATAGGACCGCCGTTATAATCCTTAAATTCCAAATACCACCAGTTTACCCTACACCTAACACACGATGCCTTCTGCGATGGCATCGCGCAGTTAAAAATTAGTTTAAACCGTCACAAGTGAAAGTTAAATTAAGCCAGCACGCTATGAAAACTTCTAAACAGGGCTGTGGAGTCGGAGTTGGAGTCAGGAGTCGTGGAGTTGGTCAATTTTGAGTGGAGTCGGAAGTGCATAGTTGGATGGAGTCGGTCGGAGTCGGTGCAAATCCTTCAATTATAACCATAGCAGCCTAGGGCTAGGCCTAGCTCAATTTTATGAATAAAATAGATTTAACCTAGTTTTAATATATAATATAAATAATATATAATATAAATATATAAATATAAATAATATACAGGGTGTACATAAAGTCAGGATCTATTTTGTGAAGCACTTGGAAATTATATGGAATTCAATCATAAAATGATAAAGTGGTAACATTTATTAAATAATTAAGAGTAGGATTCGACGTGACGCCCATCAGTATCCCTGCACAGCTCAAATCATTCTGCAGCATTTCTAAACACATTCTGGAGCATTTGCGGGGTTATGTTATCTGCGCAGTTTGTATACGTGTACGTAAGTTTTCAAGACTCGTAATCTTCATCTGATAGACGTGCGATTTGATAAAGCCCCAAGCAAAGAAATCTAAAGGGGTTAAATCTGGTGATCTCGCTGGCCAAGGTCTGTTGCTTCCGCGTCCGATCCAGTGATTTGGAAAATGTCCATTTAGATAATCCTGAACAATTTTGGCATAGTGACAAGGAGCACCATCATGTTGATAGACGACGGTACTAACAATCCTATCCCCATCAGCTGAGGTTCAAGGAATTGATGCAACATGTCCAGATAAATAAGCCCTGTAACTGTAGCTTCAGCAAAGAAAAAAGGACCATAAACCTTAGATTTTGTTAAACCCATCCAGACATTAACTTTAGGTGAGTCTCTTTCCCAATTTTGGACGAAATCATTCGGTCTTTCATCTGCCCAAATTCGACAGTTATGGCAATTTACTTTACCACACGTATGGAAAGTGGCTTCATCACTAAAGAGAATGTTGTCCATTAAATTATCACTCCAGATTTGTTCTACTACGAGATCAGCACACACAGCACTTCGTCGAGGGAAATCTTCCTCATGTAAATCATGTAAAACCTGCAAATGATAGCTTTTCTTCTGCAAATTAACTTTCAGAATTTTGTGCACAGATGACGTCGGGAGGCCGAGTCTGTGTGATGCAGCACGAATGGACATACATGGCTCCTCAGTGATAATTCCGTGTACTGCATTCACGGTAAGATCTGACATACACGGTCGTCCTGATCTTGCTTCATCATTTACAGATTCCATTTGTTTAAATTTGTTCACCAATTTTCGTATTGTCTTGTCTATTGGCCCCGGCTTATGAAATCTCCTTCTAAACTTCTCTCTGATGTCATTGTATTTCTTTCCCGCGATTTGCCAAATTACTATTGCCACACGCTCTTCTGTATTCATTCTAAGGGCTTCTGAAAAGAAAAATAGAAAAAATAATTATTTCACAAAATAGATCCTGACTTTATGTACACCCTGTATAATATATAATACAGTATATAAATATATAATATATAATATATAAATATAGTTGCTTATAATTAATAAGGATTAAATTAATTAATTAACATAATTAATAATAAGGAAATTTAAAAATTTGTACTAGCAACCCTAAATCTTTTTCAGATTTTAGATTTCAATTTGATAATTTTGATAAGCATCACTGAAAGAAGATTTAATGGAAGCGATCCTTTTTTTAAGAACAAATTCAGTTTAGGTTAGTACATTTTGTTACGGATGTTTATAATAATACAAAACATCTTATTAATTTGCTAAACCAATAATATCTTATTTTGTTTAAGCTTCAATCAGTTTGTATTTTGGGATTTATTGTAATTTTTGAATAAAGAGAAAAAAAAGGCATTAAGGCATAGTTATAGCCACTAAGTAACCTGATGAGTCATGTGGTGGTGACGAAATGCCTTGTTTATGAATCTCCATTGGCCTAATAAAGCTAATCATAATCATTTGGCCTTACATTCCATCGGGTCAGAGTCGGAGTCGGAATTAGCAAGTCAGATTTTGGAGTCGGAGTTTAAAATTTTTGGAGTCGGAGTTGGAGTCGGCAAATTTTATCACTGACTCCACAGCCCTGCTTCTAAATCGCTAAAAACCACTAATATTCAATTACTTAACTATAACACGTGAATATAAACGAAGTATATAAAATTCAAAACTGTCCAAAAGTAAAATTCTCAGCAATATGCAAAAGTAGATGCAATATCAGAGAGCTCATGAATGACATGCATTCAGTACAGTCTGGCTGATGATGTTTGTTTCTGTAAAAGGAACTGTGGTAGTGCATGAAGAACAAAATCGCTAATCTTATGCAACCTAAAAGAAGCATTGAGCTTTTTAAAACAACCATCCACAATTAAAATAGGATTTTCAAAATTTGCAGAGCTTCAGCCAAAACAATGTGTTGCCAGGTGCCAGTGGAACACATTCTGTCTGCATTTGCACTAAGCACCAGAATGTCAAACTCATGATAGCAGCAATAACCAGTATTTTCAAGGTGGAGCAGTACCCTCCTCCCGATAAGCCTAGCTCATCAACATGGGATGATGGGCTGGAGACAAATTATATTTGTCACTACAGGCATTGTCTAGCCCTCCTCCAATGTAATCCACCTCGGGAGATATACTTCTTTGGGAAATGTGATAAATGCCCAGAAAAGAGGCCTTCACAGACTTCTTAACTACAGCCTTTGACAGAAAAGGGCTTGATGAGATTGAATTCAGGCAATGGATTTCAACGGACAGATCAACACTGCAAACACACAAACTTTCTGCAGATGAATTCATCCAAAGTTTTCATGGAAAACTAGAAGCTCTCCTGGAACATGATTTCTTTGCAAGAAGCCAGATGAAATTTTTACAAGAAAAAAAGAAGAACCCGCGAAGGTTGAATTTCCGTTATCGGTGACTTTGCAGAGAATTATGTTTTATAGTTCAAGACGCGGTGCAATCATTCCATTGGAATAACTGCCAAGCTACAATACATCCTTTTGTAGTCTACTACTGACAAGACAATGAACTGATGCATAAAAGTTTTGTTGCAATTTCTGACTGCAACCAGCATGATGTAATCACCTCTTCCAAACCTGTATCATAAATTTTATTAAAGCATCCCATCAAATTACCAAAATCTTTTACTTCAGTGATGGTTGTGCTGCACAACATAAAAATCGCAAGAACTTTATAAACCCTTGCCATCATGAAGAAGATTCAGAGTTGAGGCTGAATGGCATTTCTTTGCCACGAGTCACGGTAAAGGGCCGTGTGATGGTATCAGCGGATCTGTGAAGCAGCTTGCAGCCAGGGCTAGCCTCCAAAGAATAGGCGGTGCTGAACCCATCCTTGATACATTGGTCCTCTACAACTTTGCAGTCACAGCACTTCCTTCAATCACTTTCACCTTCATGACAACAGAAGAGTATGAATCCCACCAATTGATGGAAAAACGTTTTAAAAATGCAAAAACCATTACAGGTATGCCTAATTATACAATAATCCATTCCTCACTCCAGAAATATAATTTTAAGCTTTTTCTTCTGAATTTTTGTCATAGAAATTCGCCTCCAATCATCATGGAATTTCAAGGGTATAATTTAGTGGGAACTCTGAATAATGATCGAATGTCAAAATATTCTGAAATTATATCCCACTGCTAAAACCTGTTATTTTCAGGAACTCAGAAGATCCATTGGATCAAGCCAATCAGCAATGGACTGGTAGAAGTACACTCGTATTCTTCCTTGACTATATCCAGATCAGAAAGAGTCACCATTCTTCAGAGAAACAACATCCCATTGGCATCTATGAAAGGCTATTGCTTAGCAGTCTATGATTCCCACTGGTATTTCACCTGCATCTTAGATGTCAAGTCAGAGAGCAATGAGGTCAACTTGACCTTCCTTCACCCCCATGGACCTGCACACTCATTTGTATATGCTTCCCCACCTGATGAACTTCTAGTTGATGCCAGTGATGTGCTGATGATTGTGAGTCCAGTTACCACAAATGGCAGGACAACACTTTGACCCAGTCAGAAATGAAGGCAGCCATATCTATGCTTGAGCATTTAGTAGTGTAATAGCCAACAGGTAATCTTTTTTGCCTCATCAATGTGATTTCTTTTACCAGCCTGTTTTTTTTTTTTCATTGATAATATTAAGTACACATATTTCATATGAAATGTCTTAGTTCAGTGTTACTTAAATTTTTTATTATCATTGTTTATTAAAACCACTATGTTTATTGTACCATTTATTATCTATTAATTATATTTTGCATTTAGGTTAGTATCTTAGCATTCCTATTTAAATTTGAGTCTTATTAGGCAGGACTAAAGTCTCTTATTATAGGTTTTTCTTTCTTACTGTTTGCTGTTGAATAATGATCTCAGTTTTTGTCTAAGGTCAACTCTTTGGTAGGATAAATAATTACCTTGAAAGGTGTATACAAATACTTTATTATTATTATTATTTTTTTTATTTTTTATTTTTTTGTATTGGGGCGTTTACCGCCATTTCCCGCTATATGGTAGCGGATATCATGGCGAGGCGGAATACGAGAAAGAGAAACGGAGACGGAGAAAAGGCACTAGAAAAGGGAGAACAGCGGACTACAGGTGAGAAGCCACCTAAAGCTCAGATAGGATGCGAGATTGGGAGAGGAAGAGGAAAAGACGGTCAAGCGAGAAGAGAGGGCTCTCAGCGAGCATAAGGCGTAAACGTTCGGGGAGGGGGAAATCAGAAAGGAACGGAAAGCGCGACGACGTACTGACGACAGGGTGGGGCATTCCACAAGGATGTGAGAGACGGTGAGGGGCGACTGGCAGGAGGCGCAACGAGGAGCCTCCTGCCGGAACATAAGATAGCCGTGCGTGAGGCGCGTATGGCCGATGCGAAGCCGCGCAAGGACGACCTCTTTGTGTCTGGAGCGGTGGAAAGAGGACACCCAATATGACAGACGGGGCGGATGGACCAGAGTTTATTTCCGGTGGCATCGTCCCAGGACTGTTGCCACATGCGATCGTAAAAGGAACGAAAGACCTGCACATAGTCTGAGAAGGGGAGCGGGCGGGGGAGGGGAGGCAGCGAGGCGGCGGACCGGGCTATGCGGTCCGCCGCCTCATTACCGGAAACACCAACATGGGCGGGAACCCAGCAGAAGGTGACCCGGATCCGGTGAATGGTGTGCAGGACATGGTACTCCTGTTGAATAAGGCGTACGAGGGGGTCCGGGGAATCATAGCGCTCGAGCGCCTGAAGGGCGCTCAGCGAGTCCGAAAAAATGGTACAGGAGGACCGCGAACAACCCGATACCAGACGGAGGGCTTCCAGAAGGGCAAAGAGCTCCGCGGAAAGATGGAGGCCTGAACCGGCAGGGGGATACCCCGGGAGGTAGGTGACAATGACGGAGAGAAGACGGCGGCCGCGACACCTGCAGGGGAGCGCGAGCCGTCGGTGTAGACGGGAACGTCGTCCGAATGGACGGGAAGATGGGCCAGAAAAGAAGACCGGAGGACGGCAGAAGAGACTCCTTACGCAGGCCACGGAGCGCCTGGCAACGGCAGATAGGGGTGGTCCGCCAGGGGGGCGACAGATCGAAGGAGAACGGCAGAATAGAGGGTGGGGGGATCCCCAGGGACGAGAAATCTCGGCCAGAGAGGCAGCGAAATGCCACGTGTCAGGCCGGGTAGCGCCTGGGAGATCGCGGAGAAGAGTAGGGACTTCGGGAGGCGGCAGATGCGAAGGTAACACTTCGCCATGAGAAGGCCCCGGCGAAGGGCCAGGGGGGGGTGTCCACAGTCCACCTGAAGACTAGCGACAGGGGACGAGCGGAAGGCACCCGACGCCAGGCGAAGGCCACGGTGGAGAAGAGGATCCAGCATACGGAGTGCCGGAGTGGAGGCGGAACTGTAGACCACACAGCCGTAGTCGACACGGGATTGCACCAGGGAGGTGTACAGGCGCAGCAGAGTACGCCTGTCCGCCCCCCAGGTCGTGTGGGACAGATGACCCAAAAGGGAGAGGGTGCGGCGAGATGTTTGCCGCAACCGCCTAAGGTGGGGAACCCAACCGAAAAATCCGTCGAGGGTCATACCCAGGAATCTAACGGATGGGACGAGGGGAAGAGGAGTGCCGGCAAGGGTAAGAGCGAAGGTATGCGACAGACGGAGGCGCCGAGGACGGAAAAGCATACTGGAAGACTTAGAGGGTGAGAAAGCATAGCCAACCGAGGACGCCCAGCGAACCACCGCATTGATGGCTAGCTGGAGCCGACGTTCAGCCAAAGACGGGAGGCGGCCAGAGCAATAGATAGCCAGGTCATCGGCATAGAGGGAGCTACGAACGGATGTAGGCAGGACCGTAGCGACTGTGTTCATCACGAGTGAGAAACACAAGACGCTAAGGACACTACCCTGAGGGACACCCTCCTCCAACGGAAAGCGGTCAGAGAGGGCAGAACCGATGCGGACGCGGAAAGAACGGGCGGACAAGAAGTTATAAATAAAGGAAGGGAGAAAGCCTACGAAACCCAGGGAGCGTAAGCAGTCGAAGACCGCGCTCCGCCGGGTAGTATCGTAGGCCTTCTGGAGGTCGAAAAAGACGGCGAGTACAAATTGACGCCGGGAGAAAGCCTCCTGCACGTCATGGCTAAGGAGAAGGAGGGGGTCGGTGGTAGACCGGAAGCGCCGGAAACCAGCCTGGGTAGCAGGGTACTGGTCACTCGCCTCCAAGGTAAAGGACAGCCGCGAGGCGACCATCGCCTCCATCACCTTGCAGGCACAGCATGTTAGGGAAATGGGGCGATAGTTCGACGGGAGTGAGGGGTCTTTATCGGGCTTCGGGATGGGGACGACGATGGACTCACGCCATCGGTCCGGAAATGAACCCTCCAACCAAATCCGGTTATAGAGGTCCAGTAGAAAGCTGAGAGCAGAGGGGTGGAGATGCCGTAAAAGGTCATAGGGGATATTATCGGGGCCGGGGGCGGAGGAGCGTCGGGGGCGGAGGGCCTCCCGAAGCTCTGTCATGTGAAGAGGTGATTATAGGGGTCATTCCTATGAGGTGGAAATTCCGGTGGGTCGCGGGGGAGTGGGGGGAATCGGAACTGGAGATGGCTGCAAAGTGCGCCGCGAGTGCGTTCGCGACGGCCTCCGGATCGGACACGAACTCGTCGTCCCCGACCCGAAGCACCGGGGGTCGAGGGGGACACGGGTCCCCTCAAAGCTACGCACCTTGCGCCAAACAGTCAAGGGGGCAGTCGAGGAGGAGATCCCGGACACGTAACTCCGCCAGGAGGTACGCCGGGCCAGTTTCAGGACCCGACGGGCCACTGCCTTCAGGCGCTGAAATTCTATCTTGTGCTCCAGCTGGCGGGTCCGGTAGAAGCGGCGGCCGGCACGGCGCCGCTCCTGAACGGCATGGAGCACTCTGGGGTCCACCATGGGACGCTTCGCGGTCTGGGGGAGCCAGAGGTACGGGGGATGCAACTGGCGGCAGCCGAGAGGATCTTACTCTCGAGGAAGGCGAGGGCCTCATTGACGGAGGGAAAGGCAGGAATTGATGGCGAGATCGCCGTGCCCCTCGCGTATGAGGCCCAGTCTGCTCGGGCGAACAGCCAGCGCGGGCGGACAGAGGTGGGGGGGAGGAGACGGGTCGGGGTAAGACACACTGGGAAATGGTCACTGCCGGAAGAATCCGGCAGGACCTCCCAGGTGAACTCCGTCACGATTTCGAGGGAAACCAGGGAAAGGTCGATACAGGTGAAACTGTCATGGGCCGAGTGAAGGCAGGTTGGGGAGCCATCGTTCAGAAAGGTGAACTCGAGCTCGTCCATAAGGGAGAGAAGGGTCCCGGAGAGAAAGGTGGAGCAAACGTCCCCCCAGGCCGGGTCCCGACTGTTGAAGTCCCCGAGAATCAGAAAAGGGCGGGGAAGCTGGAGAATTAGGTCACGGAGAGAATCGGGTGGAGGGCGTACGTTAGGGGAGAGGTAAGAGAGCAGACCGTGAGCTGGCGCCCCAAGAAAAGGCGCACGGCCACAGCTTGCAGGACTGTACGGAGCGGGAGGGGGCGGAAAGGGACGGAGCGGTGCACGAAGACCGCGGCGCCCCCCCTCCCCGCCCCATCGAGAGGCGGGGAAGGGAGCCCGCAGTAACCGGACACTCGAGGGAGGGAACGGGATCCCAGAATCGTCTCCTGAAGGCAGAAACACGCCGGACACCTGGAGGCCAGGAGAGAGGAGAGACTCTCGAGGCCTACCAGGAGCCCGCGGATGTTCCACTGCAGGAGCGAGGTATAGGGAGGGGTAGGAAGGTCAGCGTAAAGGATGATTATGGGGTGGGTGGGCCGATCGGGCGGCCCGAGATTAAAGAGGGAATCGGAAAGCCCCGGAGTTCAGTGAGGGACGCCGAACGAGGGCGAAGGCGAGGGTCCCCCCGACGAGGGGGCGATGTGGAACCAGACGCCGGCAAGCCTCCAGAGGAGGAGTCTCCCGGACGTCCGGGGGAGAGCGATGCAGAGAAGGGATGTGAGAGGTATCCAGAATGCCCCTCCCTTCACCGGAGGTGCGGGGGAGGCAGGACTACGAGGGGGAGTGGAAAATAATACCTCACCCAGAGGCATTGGCAGGTCGAGGAGAGAGATGGGGCGGGTCAAACGCGGGGGCGTGCACGTCCCACCCACGCCGACCAGGCGGGCGAGTTCCCCCTCCAGTGGGTCCATCGACCGGGCCGGAGAGGGGTGTATCTCAGCCTCCACCACGAGGGCCGACGGGGACCCCAGGGGGGAGCGTGCATAACGGTTGCGCAGTGGGGACGGTGAGGACACCGGGGCGGTAGGGCGAAGGGGGCGTTTGTGTTTAGGAGAGGAAGGTGATGCGAGGCTTATGGCGTCGAACCTTTCGGGGTCACCACTGGCGCGGCGCTTGCGGCCCCTATCCCTCCGTCGTGCGGCCCGCGTGGGTGACGGCGGGTCACGATCCGGAATGGGGGTGGCCGAAGGCGCCGGTGGAGAGGGCGTAGAAGGGGCAGGGGGGGTTGCCGACGAAGCATCGGCGTTCGCGGAGGAGCACGTGGGGACGCGCTGGTGGTACGGGGAGCCGCGGTAGGAGTCCGCTGGGCGGCAGAGGATGGACTGGGAGTAGCGGACACGGTGGGTGGAGGCGCGTTGGGAACCGCCGGTGAGGACGGGGTCCGGGAACGGAGAGCCTCGGCGTACGAGGCACCACGCCGGGCCTCGCCGCCACGCAACCGCTCCCGCGCCTCCCGAGCGCTGAGAAACTCTGATGAACAGAGGGCCCGAACCTCCTTTCAAAGAGGAAGGATGGGCAAGAGCGGGATGAAGCAGGGTGTGGTCCATGGCAGTTGGTGCAGGAAGGCGGAGCAGTACAGGGCAAGGGGTGGGGAGGGCCGCCGCAGCGGACACACAACGGGGCCGGCTGACGGCAGGAGCTGCTCACGTGGCCAAACCTATTACACTGAAAACAGCGCGTAGGATCTGGCACGTATGGTCGTACTGAGAATTCGCACGCTCGTCTCTCACCAAAGCCCCAGAATACCGAAACGGGGGCACCAGTGAGTCGAAAGTGAGGAGCAGGCGAGGAGAAGGGCAGTTGGGGACCGCGATCTGTCGGGAAAGCGGTACACCCTCACAACACCCTGGGAGGCGAGGTCAATCTGGAGGTCTTCCACCGGGATGGGTAGAAGACGAGCAGCGTAAATTGTGCCCTGGCACTGATTGAGGCGGGGGTGGGGAGTCACCGTGATCCCGCAGCCCAGGACATCGGGATAGCGAGCAGAGAGGAGGTTTCGGCAGAGGAACGCGACCTTATCAAAATGGAGCCATCCCTCTGAGGCCGAAGGTCAAAACGCGCCGTCCCCGTCTTCCCATGGATCGCTCGAAAGAAACGTTCGTGGTTAGTGGGGAGGGGCTTGAGGAGGAGGGGCGGAGGACGAGGAACTTGTCCATCGTCCTAAGGCCGAGTGAAGCCGTCTGGCCAAACACCACCGGAACTTCGAGGGGGCGAGAAGACGAAAGGCGGACGGCGACGTCGGGTCCCACGTCCCCCAGGGGCCGAGGGGGCCGGGGGCGATGAGGCCTGACCGAGTGGGAGGCGACCGGGGCCGCGGGCCTCCCACCTGAGGGCGAAAAAGCAGGTGGGTCCCTATCGGGACGTGGAATATGGGGGGATCCAGGGGTCGGGGGGTCCACTGCAGGTCCATCCGCTACTGGCGGGGGTCGGGCAGCGGCGCCACGAGCCTGGGGAAGAGAGGGAGAGGAGGCGTCGGCAAGAAGAGCAGACGGGGTGGGCGAGGGCTGCCGACTGCCCTTACCAGACCCACGGTCCAAAGAGGTAGTCAGAGGGAGGTCAGATGCACAAGAGGGGTCAACGAGGTCCATTAGAGTTGTAAGTGTTTCCATAGAAAATTGTTATTGTAGTTTCGCGCCCGGGGCCGCGGGGAACCGATTACCCGGGGCCCAAGGGACCAAGCGCACGCCGGCGGGGGGTGGGTGCCTCGTCCCATGCAGGTACCCCCGTTTCAAAAGGGGCCCTTGCAGCGTCGAGAGTTCTCCCCCGCCGGCAGCAAAGACCAAGGCCCCCCAGGGTCCCAGGCCTGGGCACCCTACCAGCCAACTTAGTCCGGCCCCGGCCATGGGGGCGAGACCCCAGCGACCAGCCCCGGCAGCCCACGGGGCGCGCGAAGTGAACAGAGAAAGCAGAAAAAACAGAGGGGGCAAGGAAGAGGGTAAAAGGGGAAGACAGGAAAGAGGGGGCTGTAGGATAGCAGGGTATTCTAAAAGTCCACTTCGCAACCGGGCGGGGACCCGGCAGGGCCCCCAGCCGCGGCTGACCCCCCTCGCCACATGGAGGCAGGAGCCCGCGGGCGATCCACCCCAGAAAGACCGCCCGCGGGGAGGGGGTTATTATTATTATAAATGTAACAATAATGGCTTCCATAAAATATATTGTAAATACCTAATAACTGCCTTTTTTTAAATATAAAGTTATGTTGATGCCTCTTTTTTCATGGTTTCACCCAGCTAGACAAGAATTGGTTCTTATAACTCAATTGGTAAAACTAAAGGAGTAGGTTATTTTAATATGTACATATTAAAAGGCAAATTGTCTTAAAATAGCAGACATTATAGATCTCAGTGAGACAAATATAATGGTACTTTTCTCAACACTCTCGCTCAAACGGTTCCAAAGAAATGGCACTCCAAAGTTTGGTGGAAAAAGGTACTTGGTCAAAATGGAGGTAGGTATGGTCAACTGAAATGGCTGTAGCATCTATACTAACTTAATCAACACTAAAAATCTTGTTCTAGGTTAAGATAGACATGTGTACCCAAAATTGGGTGAAAGGAGAAAAAAATTGGTTGTGACATCAAATGACCTACACAAGGTCAAAGGTCAAAAATAAGATCAACTTTTTTTTTTAACCACTGAGGTAAAATATGAATAGAAACAAAGTTGTAGATCTGCTTAAAAGCTTTTAAATAGTGTTTAAATGGTCTTTGTAAGTGCAATAGGAGCTGAGATATTTCATGTTGAAATATGGTATGACCTTGGAAATTGACCTTTTTTTTACAAAATTTGAATGGCCATATCTCTGGAACCATATGACCTAGTGTTGAAACGAGTGCCATTCTGTTTTTCTCACCGAGACCTATAAGTGTGTCAATTCTCAAAAAAATTGGTGATGGTCACGGTTTTTTTTACCCAAAATTCCATTGAACTGACATGGAATGACCCTATTGTAGACTCAACAAGAGATTTAATCATTACAGGAGACTTTAATCTCCCAAATTGCACCTGAAACCAATATGGTGGTATGAAATCAGGGACAGAAAGGTCCAAATCAAAACATCTGGATGAGTTTATGGAAAAACTCCTCCTAGTACAGCATGTTCACTGCCCAACTAGAAAAATAATATCCTAGATTTAGTGCTGACAAATAATATAACTACAATTGACCACATTGTTATAACACCAACTATACACTCTGACCACAATGTCATGCACATATTCACAAACTTGTCCTCTCTACAATGTAAGCAAGACCCATGCCAAATGGACTTGCCATACTCTGACCTAAGCCTGCACAAGTCAGACTGGACATCAATAAATAACTGTCTGGGAAAAATAAACTGGGAAAATGAATTAGAAAACCTAGAACCAGAAGAATGCCAGAGTAAAATACAATACCTGCTCTCATCAGCATTATACAAGCACACACCAAAGAAAAATGATATTGCAAAGAAGCACCTGACAAAAGAACACAGATACAGAAGGACACTTATGAGAAAGAGAAGAAAGCTATCTAAACAACTGACAAAG
Organism: Bathynomus jamesi; assembly: GCA_023014485.1. Lineage (NCBI taxonomy): Eukaryota > Metazoa > Arthropoda > Malacostraca > Isopoda > Cirolanidae > Bathynomus > Bathynomus jamesi. Next base: position 66,402 of record JAJOZX010009456.1, on the reverse strand, counting down.
CAATTAAGTGATACAAGACGTAGTGACATCTGGAAACAGATACTGATGTTAGAACTTAAAATAAAGGAATCAACCATAAAGAGAATATTGATAATGAAACAAAGCTACTGGCACTATAAAAGAAAATAGCAAATTCTTCTTCTTTAGCTATGCTAAACGCAAAGCAGTTATCAAATGAGCATTGGCCCATTGCTTGCTAAAGAGGGACTAACTCTTACATCTAATCTACAAGAAATGGCAAACATTCTACAATCTCAATATGCTTTAAGCTGGAGTACCCCTGTAGTAGCTAAGAAAATAAAAACTACAGCATTTTTTGATAGAGAAGAAAATGACCAAGACAGACCATTATTGGAAGATATACAAATAAGCACTAGAGACATACAACAGGCAATACAGTAACAGAGCTACCAGGGAGTTCAGACCCTGGTCCAAATGGAATTGGAGCCAAAATTCTTAAGGAATGCAAACATACTTTATCTCTGCCTTTGAAAATCCTGTGGAGATCCTCAGTAGACACCAGTAGAATACCACCAATCATGAAACAAGCAATATTACCCCAATCTACAAAGGAGGCAAAAGAAAGGAAGCCAAGAACTATAGACCAATATCCTTGTCTTCCCATATTATCAAAATATTTGAGAAGGTCCTGAAAAGCCACATTGTCAATTTTATAGAAAATGAACATCTCTTAGAAGACTTTCAACATGGCTTCAGACAAGAGAGATCCTGTCTTACTGAACTTATAGACCATTGCAATACAATCCTACAATATTTGGGAGAAAACCACAATGTTGATGTCATCTGTCTAGACTTTGCAAAAGCTTTTGACAAGGTTGACCATGCTATATTATTCCATAAACTAAAAGAACTCAGTATTTGTGGAAAAATAGGAAAATGGATCCATGCCTTTCTCTCTGACAGAAAACAAATAACAATTGTAAATGGAGCAAAATCTATAGAAAAAGAAGTGATTAGTGGAGTGCCGCATGGTACAGTACTAGGACCAATTCTATTCATTATAATGCTAAACAATATAAACTGCAACCTAGGAAGCTCTCTCCTGTCATTCATGGATGATACCAAAATACTAAGACCAATTACAGAAAAAGAAGACTGTAAAGCTACAAAAAGATCTACAAACTATATATGCATGGCAGATGCAAACAATATGCCTTCAATGAAGACAAATTTGAACTAATCAAGTATGGACCAAATAAATGCCTGAAAGAACAATTCAACTACACTGGACCCACAGGAAAGATATTGTACAAAATGATCATTTAAGGGATCTAGGGGTTATATTATCTGAAGATGCAACAATCAACAGGCACATTGACAAAGTAACCTCATCATGCAAACAACTAATAGGATAGGCCTATATATTGAGACGTTCAGAACTAGGGACAGTATGACCATGCTTACCCTGTGGAAATCACTTGTTCTTCCATGCATTGACTACTGCTCTCAATTATCATTTCCCACAAAGAGAATGAATTGCAAAAAATTGAGGGCCTACAAAGAACCTTTACCTCATATATTAAACAACCTGATGGGCAACAGGTGAGTAAAAACAAATTAAACTACTGGGATAGGTCAGAGACCTTGACTTTTATTCCATAGAGAGGTGGTTTGAGAGATACATCCTAATCTACACCTGGAAAATTCTAGAATGGCTTTTAGTTGCCCTCAATACCAAACCAATTGTGCCCACCTCGACAAGAACTGGCAGAATGTGTCAAAAACATCACCTCCCACCAAACAGTCTGAGAAAGATTCAAATCCTTCAATATAATAGTATCTCTAGGCAGGGTTCTCGCCTGTTTAACTCCTTGCCTCAGTACCTTAGAGATACAAGTGCAGTCCCAGTAGATACTTTTAAAAAACACGAACATGTTTTTTAGCCAACATACCCGACCAACCCACAGTGCCAGGGTATTCCTCTGCCAGACCAGCCCCACAAATTCAATAGTGGACCAAATCGTATGGCAGGAGCAAGAGAAAAGAAGGGTGGCAACTCCGTCATGGCCCCGCCTCAAGAGGCGCTGAGCAGACTTCATGGGAGCAACACATCCTTGAGGCAGAGGCGCTTCAAGGTAAATTGTCAAAGGTGCAACAGTTGACCTAACCGGGCAAAGCAGCAGCTACATCGTCAACATGGCGCATTTATCAGTTGTAATATGTTTTAATACTTTTAATAAAGTTATATTCAGGCTTACATTTTTTTGTTGATATTAAATGTATAAATAATTTCAAACACTAAAGTATACATACCCATCTCTATGAATCCACCAGCAGTAATTATTTACAAAATGCCATGACCTGAAGTTGAAGTAAAAAATGTATTTTGGTGTGCTGTGTTCAAATATGACCTTCATTTCCTGTGCAAATGGAAAGAAATATGATTTTTTTGGACATTGAAATAATGTCCAAAAAATCATATTTCTTTCCATTTGCACAGAAAATGAAGGTCATATTTTTGACATCATCTAATCTAATCTAATCTAACCTTCTTTTTGCTTGAATCACCGTCTAAACTGATATTACTACTACTCACCAAAATACACTAGAAAAATATATTTTTGACTTCATCTAACCTAACTGTCCTTTTGCTTGAATCACCACCTAGACTGATATTTGCTAACTGGGGTGCGAACCAGCTTTCACGTCACACCACACCCTTCACACAATGCCATCCTCGAAAAACTAACCCATGAAGATGGGATTGTGGGACATGTGAGTAATGCATAGCAAATTATGTCATATGACATCATCACTATTTCCCTCTATAAAAATCCCAAAATTATGATTCTTTGTGCACTAATGCATGTATTTATATATATTATCTTATAATAATTTTTATTATAAATAAGCATTTGTCCCAGAAATGAGTAGCAAATTTGAATAAATCAACTAAAATCACAGGTTCAGCTCATGGCATTTAGTAAATATTAACTTCCACCAGCCCCATGTTCAAAACCCAGTAATGGCAGGTAAACCCAGCTGTCCATCCTTATACACTAAAAATTGGTTGGTAAATGAATGTGTACCCTGGGTAGCCTAGTGGTTGAGACACTGGACTGCTGATTGGGAGGTCATGAGATCAAGTCTGAGCAAGGAGAAATAAATGAATTAAGGGTAACAAAACTAGATATCCTAAAAGCAATAGATAAATTAAAAATGGAAAAATCTTCAGGGCCAGATGAAATGCATCCAATAGTCATAAAAGCTGCCAAAAGGAATATAGCACAGGCACTAGAAATTATTTTTAATAAATCATTGATATGTACTGAAATTCCAGAGTCCTGATTGGAAGAGCAAATGTGGCTCCAATCTTTAAAAAAGGAAATAGAAACTTGGCAAAAAAACTACAGACCCATCAGCCTCACCTCCATTATTTGCAAATTACTCGAAAGTATCATTAGAGGTAAAGTTACTGATTTCCTTGAAGAGTGCAACCTTATAAATGATAGCCAGCATGGCTTTCAAAATGGAAGGTCCTGTCTAACCAACTTGATTGAATTTTATGATGGAGTCCTATTGCATTTGGACAATAAAGAGCCAGTAGATATAGTATACTTAGATTTTGCAAAGGCATTTGATACTGTTCCTCAAACAAGATTGTTGGTAAAAGTTAGAGCCCATGGTATAAGAGGTCATATAGTTGACTGGATAGAAGAATGGCTGAGAAACAGAAAACAGAGAGTTCATCTAAATGGAAATAAGTCTACTTGGAGACCCGTATTGAGCGAAGTCCCACAGGGGTCTGTGCTGGGACCTCTGCTTTTTGTTGTCTATATAAATGATCTAGAGAAGGGCCTATCATGTAAAACCTCAAAATTTGCTGATGATACAAAATTAGGCCATAATGTTAAGTCAGTAGCAGCCTAGCAGGAGCAATGACAATACAAAAAGACTTAGAGTAACAGCCTGGGCAGATAAGTGGGAGATGAAATTTAATGTTGATAAGTGCAAGGTTATGCATATTGGGCCAAAAAAATCCAGACTTTGAATACAATATAAATGGAATTTGGATTAAAAATGATGATAAAGAGAAAGACTTGGGTATCACTGTGACTAATGAACTTAAACCCTCAAATCACTGTATGGTAATCAGAAATAAAGCAAATGCTAAACTCAATCTCAAGCACACACACATTGAATACAAATCACCCAATATTATAAAGCAACTATACATTTCATAATGTGAGACCCCTCCTCAAATACTGTATTCAATTTAAGTCCCTATTTGATACAAGATATTGAAAAACTGGAAAAAGTACAGAAATGAGCAACAAGAATGATCCCCTCTCTAAGACAATTGACATATCAGGAAAGACTGGCATATCTAAACATGTTAAAAAGGAGGTGGTTAAGGGGTGATATGATAGAGGTGTATAAAATGATAAAAGGGTTGGATAAGATAGATTTTGATTCTCTTTTCATTAAAGATCACAATAACCAGACTAGAGGTCATAGTATGAAATTATTTAAGCCAAGATGTAGAACAAATTTAAGAAAACATAGTTTTACAAACAGAGTAATTAAGTTTTGGAACAGTCTGACAAAAGAAGAAGTGGTGACTTCAGATACACTTGATTCTTTCAAAAGAAGGTTGGATAGTTTGATGTCTGCAAGGGACATCTGGTGATAGTATTTAAGCCCATTTTTATTGCATGAATGGTACTAGTTTATTTCATATATATTATGTGCATTTAGGTGATAGATCCCACAGCTCAACACAAGTGTTGTGGGATATAGGGAGGCAGCATCTTGGGTTAGGGGATACTCTCTGTCCTTACACACCCGATTTAAAGAGATTCCTCTGCTGAGCAGTGCTCCCCATAGTACTGTGAGGTATTGAAAAACTCATGATCTTCACTTGCCCCACAAACACCTTTAAATAGGAGACTCATAATAGGTGCACACACATTTCTACATTACTGTACAGTCTTTATAGCCACACCTACACTTTTCCTCCTAAGTATATATATTGGTCCGTAATTGATATGGACCATGACTTATTTTTGGTTGGCAAAGTACTGGTATTGATGGGTACCACAATGAAATTGACTGGATTATTTGGATCTGATATATTTGCATGTCAGTTATAAATAGATATAAAGTGTAACATATTTGTGGATAGTAGCCTATTATGACTTTGATCCTCTGGATCCAGAGATTCTATCTTTATTTTTAAATTGACAATTAATTAGTTTTGTAAAAATTGGTTATTGCCAATGTACAGGCAGTTTTTACATAGTGGAGCCACCTTGATAGGCTGAAGTGGCCCCTAGTGTGCCCACTATAAAAATTTCTTATGTTCTTTCTTAAGGACATTATAATTTCTGACCACCCATGGGGGGATGGTTTGGATTCCATGTTAAATTGTAAGTCTAAGGTGGAGTGACAAGCTTGACCTTCATCAGAAGAACTGGCAGAATGTGTCAAAAATATGACCTGCCACCAAACATTCTGAGAAGGATTCAAACCCTTCAATATAATAGTATCTCTAGGCAGGGTTCTCACCTGTTTAACTCCTTGCCTCAGTACCTTAAAGATATAAGTGCAGTAGAACATAAGAACATAAGAAATTTTTAGTAGGCACACTAGGGGCCACTTCGGCCCATTGAGGTGGCTCCACTATGCAGTCCAGTAGATACTTTTAAAAAACACGAACATGTTTTTAGCCAACAGACCCAACCAACCCACATTGCCAGGGTATTCCTCTGCCAGACCAGCCCCCACAAATTCAATAGGGGACCAAATCGTATGGCAGGAGCAAGAGAAAAGAAGGGTAGCAACCCCATCGTGGCCCCGCCTCAGGAGGCGCTGAGCGGACTTTGTGGCAGCAGAATACTCGGTTAATATGAGTTTTATCATACTCAGAATATCAAAAGCAAATATAATTATAAAATATTAAAGCATAATTTTCTCATCATTTTCATATAAGTAACTATGCTCGTAGATGTGTCCTTACCAAATTATGTAGATTTGAATATTATGACATTTTTGCGACATTTTTTTCTCACCCTCCCAATATTTGCCTGGTGATGTCATGAAAATATGATATATGAGCTAGGGTTAGGCTATTTTTTTGCTACTCTGTGACTTAATTAGGTGGATATTTTCTGTTCTGACTATTTTTGTTTTTGTAATTGGATTCAGTTTGGTCGTGTTTGTGATAGAATTATGACGTACTGTTCATGTGGTTTCTGACTTGAGAACTTGATTCGTCATATGCCCTAGATGAAGAGAAAGCATTGGATGTTTTTATCAATTACGGCATTATTCTCTCATCCTTAACTTGCCCAAAATGTGACAGTGAGTGCCTAATACGAAAAGATCAGAAGATATTTAGGTGAAATAACCAATATTAACCGGTTAGGCCAACTGAATGCCCTTGATGATTGGTTAGGTTAAGTAATGATATTTTCGTTAGTTTTAGCCGTTTTAAGTTACTATTTCCACTTATGTTAGTTTTAGGGTTAGGTTAGGTTAGGTTAGGTTAGGTTAATACCAAAATATATTTTTCTAGTAATATTTGATGTTTTGCTTAGATTTTGACCTCCATTTCCCTTGAAAATGAGCCAAACTTCAAAGTACTATCTATAACTTTGTTGGATCTCATTTTGGAGGGAAATGGAGGTCAGATTTGAACAAATCACATCAAATACTACTAGAAAAATGTATTTTGGTGTGTAAAATGACTGAGTTATTCAATATACATAATTACCGCATACCCTTCAGGGGTCATTCCATGTCAACTCAGCCATAAAATGGCACTTTTTGCACTCACCCTTTCAATTTTGCTCATACTTGGCACAATAGCAGATATACATGCCAAACTTAAATTCCTAAATTATTAGAGCTGACTGACCTTTGGTTACTGAGATACAAGGTCACAAAGTTGTGACATTTTGACCTTTTTTGCGTTAAATGACTATTTTCAAAATGGTGTAACTAAAAAACTATTAAAGCTAGAGCATTGATTTTGGTCTCATTTTAAAGCTCTTTAGTAGCCCCTTGTTTATTGTCTCTTGTTAAATATCTCTACTGTGAAAAATAAAAAAATCCCTTCAAAAGTTGACCTTTGACCTTGAATAAAAAAAAAAATACCTTCTCCTAAAAAATTCAATTTTTTTACATTAATACCTTGAGTCATGTACAACAAAATCCCAAGAAGCTGTAAGTGGCTGATAACTAGTTCAATGTATAAAAAATAAATGAAGTTGGCATCATTCTTCAATTTTATTTTTTTTGTCAGTTCATTTATTTAAAAGTTCTGTTCTGATATAGTGTCAGTGAAGACTTAGTTCAACTTAACATTATTAGTTCAAAAACCTTTTTGTGACCTGTGCCAAAAGAAATCTTTTAAAAGACAACCAGGGTTAAACCCCTCGACAGCCCCAAATCTACTGGAGTAGCGCTGATCCAAAGGCCCAACTAGTATATAAGTACTGTCAACTTTACAGAGTTGACTCCTGACTTAAGTTAAAGTTAATTTATTTTTACTAAATACATGTATAAAAATTTATTTAATGATTCATTAATTGTTCATTGTTTCCTTTTCAGGATTTTCTGTGCTTTTGTGATTTCAGAGTACAAACATGGAACATTTAAAACTGAAACAGAAGTGTGCTGATCCTTTGCTGCGTCACAAAGGTCAGTGTCGAAAGAAGAGTTTGAGAATTATACCACAGGAACTTGTAAATAAGTTTCCCAATCTGCACTTAACACTACATCACAGACTTTGTAAGCAGTGTAGAGAACATCTTGAGTCCTTGCCTGAGAAAGGAATAGGCACTTTGAATTCAGACATAAATGATGATTCTTCTTGTAGTAGTGAACCACCTGAAGATCTTGAGAAAATTGAAAATGTTGACAATAGTGATGCATCAACTTCAGAGCAAAACCATGAGATGTGTACTTTGAATGCTTCTTTTGTTTCAATTGGTGAATCACCCATAAAAAAGAGAAAGCTTGTAGAGCAAAAGTCATATGGAGCTAAAAAACTAAGCAAGGTGACAGAGACAGTTAAGAGGAGAATGGAAACAGTTGCAGGAAAAGAGATTTCTGACTCACAATTTAAGGAGCCATCTGGAGATGTAGACTGTTTAGAAATAATAAATCAACTCAAGGAAAAATTCAAAAATGAAAATACTAAAAGAAGTGATAAAATAAAAATCCTCACTGTATTGCCCAAAAGTTGGAGCATTAGGAAAATTGCTTCAGAATTTAACACAAGGCATACAGCATCTATTGCTAAAAAAATAGTTGAAGAAAAAGGTGTCCTTTCAGACCCAAATCCAAAGGGTGGGAAAAGAATTAAACAGGATACTGTTGACGCTATTAAAGCATTTTATCTTTCAGAAGACATCAGTAGAACAATGCCAGGAAAGAAAGACTATTGTAGTATCATTGACAATGAAAGAGGAAGGATACATTTGCAAAAGCATCTTTTACTTTGCAATTTAAAAGAAGCCTATCATATTTTCAAAGAAAGAAATCCTTTGGTTAAGGTGGGATTCAGTAAATTTGCAGAATTGCGTCCAAAGCAGTGTGTTATTGCTGGAGCAACAGGAACTCACTCAGTATGTGTCTGTACAATTCATCAGAATGCCAAACTTATGTTTGTAGGAGCTGAATTAGAAAAACTAACTGCAAATGATGACACACCTATTAAGAATGTACGTCATTGTGTTGCCTTTATGGAATGCAATCCTGCCTCACAGAAATGCTGCCTCAGACAATGTGAACAATGTGGAGATCCATCAGATTTAAAAAACAGACTACTGGACATATTTACAAACAACTTCATTGATATCATAAATTTTAAAAAGTGGACCAATACAGATCGGTCAAATCTTGAATCAGTAGAACTGAATACAGATGAATATATTGACCAATTCTGTAATCAACTGAAAGAATACCAGATACATGACCAAGACAAAGATGCAAGCAACTTATTACCGTGAAACAAAAATGTCTTTGAAAGATGGTGAGGTCCTTGCTGTGTGTGATTTTGCTGAAAATTATTCCTTTATTCTTCAAGATGAGGTTCAGAGCTTTCACTGGAACAATGAGATGGCTACTCTACATCCATTTGTTATTTACTATAAAAAGGAAGATGAGATTGCTCACCTTAGCTTTGTTATTATTTCAGAGTGTAACATCCATAACACAGTTGCTGTACATTTGTTTCAAAAGCATCTGATAAAATTCCTAAAAGATAATATCTCATCCATCAGTTCCATCCACAAAATAATTTACTTTTCAGATGGGTGTGCAGGACAGTATAAGAACTGCAAAAACTTTTTGAATCTTTGCCATCACAGAGATGATTTTGGAATTGAGGCAGAATGGAATTTTTTTGCAACAAGTCATGGAAAGGGACCCTGTGATGGTGTTGGAGGCACAGTTAAGAGATTAGCTGCAAAAGCTAGTCTACAACGACCTTATGATGAACAGATCCTTACTGCAGAACAGTTATATACATTTGCAAATGAAAATATTGTAAATACAAAATGTCATTTTTCAACTAATAAAGAGCATGAAGAGGAAAGCCAACTTCTCCAAGAAAGACACTCAACTGCAAGGACTATTGCTGGTACACAGAAATTACACCATTTACAGCCAGTTTCATTGACTTCTCTTAAGGTTAAACATTATTCATTATCAGATTATTCAAATATTGAGAAAGTTACTGAAAAGGAAGAAGTTGTGACTGAGGAGAAAATATATGGTTTTGTTACTGCTGCATATGATGGCCATTGGTGAGTGGCATATGTACTGGAAAAGATACCAGAGAATAGAGAAGTAAAAGTCACATTCCTTCATCCTCATGGCCCAAACCTATCATTTGTGTATCCTGGTCGACCAGATGAATTAATCTTACCATATTCAGATATTCTAACACAAGTTGAGGCATTTACTACTAATGGACGAACATACAGGATTTGCAAAGAAGTTACTTTGAAAGCATCCAAAGCTTTGGCAGATCTACAGCACAGAAAAGTAAGAATTCAAAATTAAAATGGTCATGTAACTATATATACACTACATACATTTTAAGTTGTGATAAATGGAAATCAATGAACACTATACCTATACATATTGTATGTACATTTTAATATGTTACTTGTATTTGTTAATTAGGTAGCTATCTAGGTATACATTAAAAATTGTTTTCTCTTCTAGAAATCACAATAAATTGGGTGGCCCACAAGAATCTTGTCAACTACTGAAAACCATCACATACATGCACAACATACAGGTGAGGTGGGTAAAGAACAAATATTTAGAAATAAGCATTTGCTTGTTTGTAGAAGGCTGCAGATAGTATGTAGATATGGGTTATATTTGTAAGAGATTGAGCTGACCTTAGACAAAAATGGTTACTGACATACAAGGTCACAAAGTCATGACTTTTTAAAAATTTTTGTATAAAATGACTTTTTTCAAAATGTTGCTTGAATTCATTATTTTTTATACATTGAACTAGTTATCAGCCACTTACAGCTTCTTGGGATTTTGTTGTACATGACTCAAGGTATTAATGTAAAAAAATTGAATTTTTTAGAAGGTATTTTTTTTTTATTCAAGGTCAAAGGTCAACTTTTGAAGAGATTTTTTTTATTTTTCACAGTAGAGATATTTAACAAGAGACAATAAACAAGGGGCTACTAAAGAGCTTTAAAATGAGACCAAAATCAATGCTCTAGCTTTAATAGGTTTTTAGTTACACCATTTTGAAAATAGTCATTTAACGCAAAAAAGGTCAAAATGTCACAACTTTGTGACCTTGTATCTCAGTAACCAAAGGTCAGTCAGCTCTAATAATTTAGGAATTTAAGTTTGGCATGTATATCTGCTATTGTGCCAAGTATGAGCAAAATTGAAAGGGGCGAGTGTTTTAGGTGGCTGACTTGACATGGAATGACCCTCAGGCAGAAGCACTTCAAGGTAAATTCAAGGTAAACAATTCGAGTGAAAGCAAAACCAAGGGAGTAGATTAGTTTAACTAGTCCTTGGCTAGAACCTATGTAGTATGTCGTGACTGTGTCACTCGCATCCAACCTAGGCTACAACCAAATTGAGAAGTTTGGCAGAAATTTAACAGATTTGGTGCACACTTTTCAAGCTAAAATAGCGAGTTTTATATCTGGGGCTCGGAGTCATTCCATTAATTAATAATTATATTTTGGAGTCACTTCAGTTCTCTTCTTGAATCTGTTCGTCACTCCTGCCAAATTTCTCACAGGCCGACTGGGGAACTGTTTACAATAACAATAACAAAAGGCCCAATTTAATAAAAGTTGAAGAATTAACTGACGAGGTCTACCCAGGTCTATTCCTTGGCTTAGTATAAAGTTAAAGTCAGTTTTACATTCCCGACCCCAGCGAAAACCTTTTTATCCTAATGAAACATTCTTAAACATGGCCTTAAGAAAAAAATAGAATAGAACTCTCCAAATATCGGAGCAAGCAAACATACTATACTCAAACCTAAACCATCGACTAGGCCCCTGCCCAAAACACTTCGCCCCTATCTGTTGAGACTTTGGAATAGGAAAATGTATACGAAGGAACTTTTTCTTATTGCAAAGCTTTGATGACATGTTCTCATCCACTGATCTCAATAACTTACTGGATAGCGCATCAGCCTACATTCATATATAATGTGGAAAGAGATAGTTTGTAGATTGTAAATACTGTATATTCTTAGCTTAAGTTATGTTAGGCAAGTAATTCATAGATTGAAATCAAATAAAGCTACTGGACCTGGTAATATATATGCTAGGATTCTCAGAGAAGAGAAGGGGAGGAAAGCTTATCTGAGGTATTGATTGATTGATTGTTTAAATTTTTATATGGAAGAACTCAGCCAGTAAAGCTATTCACATCCCCCAAGACCAAAACACCAAATTCTGTGGAAGAACTTTCGCTCCTCCTACATCAAGTACAGGGTCCATTATTATCGGGATGAGATAGAAAGAGAAAGCATACCATAATCCTCTTCACTTCTGGGGCCAACTCCAGAACACTCAGAAAGGGATAAATATAAGGCCTGTTAGTACTACTAAACATGAACTGATAAAAACAGAACTTTGAAGAAAACTATTAGGGCTATGGGTTGATTGCCTGTGCCCTCATCCGTTGGAAATTTCCAGCAGATTTCAGTGGAGGGTTACCGACAAAAGCCCTATGCTTTTTCGTTAGAGAGTTATGAATATGTAGGTCTTTAAAGGACCTCTTTATATTTATATTGATTACGGTAATTCTAGCATCGGGAGTTGGGAAAACCTTATGTTAATAAAAATTGAAATTGCTCACCTTATTTTTGCTGGGTCTTTGTTTGTTTCGATGTAGGGCGTGACGGTCATTTTCGGTGTAGGGTCGCCACGATGGGGTTACGCGGCGAATTTACTTAAGGTAATTAATATAGGCAGTCACTATATAAACCCCTGAAGGAATAGGCCTATCCTTTTATAGTCTTTAGGTGTTATATATAAGGAATTCACTCAGGACTCTAGGGGGACAAAGACATCCTCCGCGTTTAAAGCTTCGCTGTAACATAAACAGCCCTGAGAGTCGTTCCTTGGTTCTGGTGTATTATTTGCCGAACTAGCATTAATTTTGTTTGGTCTACCCTTCGTAGACTAAACAATAAATTGGGTTTTCTTGTTGCTATGTGAGGCTGATTCATACATACAGGTTCTTTGTACGTATGGCAATTCAATTATTTCATTCCCAATAGGCTATGTCGCCAATCCCGAGGCAATTTTGTATAGATATTTAATTCAATTAATTAATAATTTATATTTAATTATGAAATAAATGTACCACATATGATACCATGTTGTGAGTGCGTATAGTTTTTCCATAAGAACCAAGTACTCAGGGCCAGCCCTAGCAAATGCGAGGCCCAATTCGAGATTTTTAAAGTGGGGCCCTAAGGTTAAAGTTACCTACCCATAGTGGGTGCACGTTTACTGAAAAAAAGAACAGTGATTCAACAACAAATATCATTTAATTTGAATGTGATCACAAGAAAACCTTTCTGGCTTTCATAGTGGCAAATTCGGCAATGAGGTCTTGTGTAGTTACAGTTTCTCGCAGTGTCGTTCTCAATGGAGAGGATCGCCAGATTACTGAGTCGATCCTGCAATATCGTCGACCGTAAATACGTTTTTACTAATTTCAACTTTGAGAAACTTCTTTCCGCAGATGCAACAGTAACTGGAATAGTCAAAAGTATTCGCAATGCAATCGTAAAATTCGGGAAATCCACAGAACGATTGTTCAAAGTGATGAAGCCCAATATCTTCAGTGGATCACTTTGTATATCTTCTGGAAGAATTTGTTTCAAGGCTTCCATTTCCTCAGCAAGCATGAATCCATCAATGTTGCGGTCTTCTCCATCAGTCAGTTCAAGTTCGAGATATTTGTTGTGCTTACGTAGGTCTGTCTTGGACATCTTTGTGAACATGTACATGAAGCCAAACTTTGAGTGATGTTCTCTCAGTTGTTCGAATCGTCGTTCCAGGGAGGATATGGCAGTGTCTAAAATTGCGTTAAACACAGAAATTTTAAATTTTTCTTCAGCATCTTCAATTGGCTGGTCTTGACCTTCATAGGAAAATATCTTTTTCTTTCGTCTGACCTGTGTTGTCTTAAATTCTGGCTCGATTTCAAGCTGCTCTGCAATCTCTTTGGCATCTGTTACAGCACTTTGAAATTCACTTTCCCGATATTCTTTCATCCACTTACATGTTCTTTCCAAACTCTCGATGGCATTTGCCAGATGCTTTGAATCACTCTGAAGATCTTTACTCACGTAGTTGACTTGAAAGAAGAGGTCATACCAGAATATGACGGCAACGATGAATTTAAAATTCTTCATCTCTTTGCAAAATGATTCTGCTTCGCTTCTTCCCTGAGGATCTTTTGCTTTATCAACAATTTCGACAAGTGCATCATAGATCTCGACAGCTTTGACACTTTGCACACGGCATTCCCATCTTGTCTCGCTCAAGAGCTTCACTGAGAACTCTTTCATATACTTGCAGAAGATTGACCATCGATGGGTTGAGGCTGAGAAGAAGACATACAGGCGTTGAATTGTAGCTGGTTCCTTCTTGGTGCTACTTGTAGTTGCCGGGAAGAATGAAGGATACGAGAGGCAAGCTATCGCTTTGTTGGGTATCTCTTTTAGGGGCCTCTCGTGTCCTCTTCTCTCCCTGTCGTTTGGGGGGTTGGCGTCTTGAAGGAAAAGCCGGTCGTTTTCAGAGTTTATTGAGTTCTTGGTTGGCTGAGGTTATTTTACAGAAGATTTTGTTATTTTATATACAGCTGAATTAATTAAATATATATATATAAATTTATGTACAATACTTATTTATAAAGATTATATATGATTCTTAAAATTACACAATGATAAAATATATACAATTTGGTACGCGCAAAATTGGTTTGTCGGTAACTAATATAAAAATAATATAAATGCGGAAAATTAACTGCGCGGCCCCACACTACTGCCCACCCCGAGAAGCGGAGCACGTATATCAAAAGTAGAAATATTCGGGTCTTGATTTGAATCGGATCCTTCGTCCAGCTCGCGTTGATCCTCGGTCGGCCTCGTTTCCGGTTGTTGCGTTGTCCTGCGCGCCCGTCCTGAGGTCTGTATTTGCTACCTCCGAGGTGCGTCCTCCATCGTCCTTTTTCCTTGCGTGCTTTTTCTCCGATCCGATGTCGTCCGATTGTGCGCCCGGTACCTGTGTGGGACCTGAAACTATATACGCCGGTTTTAAACGATTAATTGAAATGGCTTCTGATGATCCGTTAGTTTTTTCTATTACGAAGTACTTATCGTGGCGTTCGAGAACACGGAAAGGTCCTTGATATGGTGCCTCGAATGGTTTTCGAACGCGGTCGATGCGTACCCATACGTGGCTTGATTTGTGGAGTTCCGATGGAATGAATGATTTGGGGGCTGAGTGAATGTTTCCTTGAGAGAGTTGGGCGAAATCGATTTGCGTCATTTTCTTGGCTAATTCGGAGATGAATTTTGAATTGGATTTTGACGACGAATTGGCGATCATTGGCCTCGGGCATAATAGGGTGGTTCCGGTGACGGTGGTGAACGGTGAATAACCCGATTCGTTGGGGAGACTGCGTAAACCAAGGAGAACTATGGGTAAAGCGGGGAGCCAATCTTGTTTTCGAGCGATGATTGCTGTCTTGATGGTGCGATGAGATCTTTCAATTATTCCGTTGGTCTGAGGGCGATACGACAAAGTTCTTAGTCGGTGAAATCCGATGAGAGCTGAGAGTTCCCTAAAGAGTTCGGATTCGAATTGGGATCCGCGGTCCGTTATGACTTGCAGTGGTACACCAAATCTTGAAATCCATACATCGAGAAATGCGTGTGCTATTGATGTGGCTGTAGTATCAATCAGAGGATATGCTTCTATCCATCTTGTGGCACGATCGATGCAGGTTAGGAGATATCTATATGGGGAAGGATATGTTTGACCGGGCAAAGTGGTTGGCGGTAAGGGACCGACGATGTCGATATGTACCGTTTCAAATCTTGAACTTGGTAAATCGAAGGGGGTTATTTCTGATTTTGTATGGCGAGAAATTTTTGAGGATTGACATGATTCACAATTTCGGGACCAAGTTCGAATATCCTTATTCATTGAGGGCCAAAAGTATCTTGATTTAATGATACGAAGTGATTGCTTGATGCCTGGATGAGAAATATTATGAAATTGATTGAAGATGGAAGATCGATGCTGCTTGGGAACAAAAGGACGGGGATATGGCGTGGATGTATCGCAATATAAAGTTGTATTTTCTGGAAACGGGAACGGCTTGAGACGTGGGAGAAATTCTTGCGTTTCTTGATCTTTTTGTTGAGATTCCGCGATTGCTGATAAATCGAAAGCGTCGATATGTACTGCGTTTACGTTGCGTGAAAGGCAGTCCGCTACGACGTTTTCGGATCCACAGATATGTATTACATCGCATACGTATTCCGTGATGGCAGACCAATGACGTTGTTGTCGGTCTGTCTTGGCTCGTAAGGGACTCTTGTAGGCAGAAACCATCGGTTTGTGATCCGTGAAGAGTATTACTTGACGACCTTCTAAAAATTGACGGAAATGCAGGACGGCTAGGTATGCTGCGAGTAATTCTCTATCGTATGCGGCGTACGCTTGCTGAGTTGTAGTTAATTTCTTGGAAAAGAAGGCGATGGGAACTGGTGTGCTGTCGATTATTTGATGAAAACTGCTCCAGCTGCTATTTGTGAGCAGTCCGTAACTAAATGAAGGATTGAGCTTGATGGAAGAGGATGACAAAGCGTAACGGCGTTCCGTAGTGCATCCTTGACATCTTGAAAGGCTTGAATTGCTTCGTCGTTCCACTGTAGACTTTTGCTTTTGACTTGAGTTCTGACGATTTCACTTAAAGGTGAGACTAAATCGGCATAACGGGGTATCATATGGCGATAGAATCCCGTCATTCCTAGGAATCTTCTGAGGCTTTGGTAATCTTGCGGTTGGGGAATATCTTGAATTTCGGAGACTTTGTTTACAGGAGGACGAATGCCTGCTGGGGAATCTTCATGACCTAGAAATTCAATTTTGGATTGCTGAAATATGCATTTTTCTAAGGAAATTCTTAAATTGTGTTCTTGAAGGATCTTGAATACGCGTTCTAAGTCTTTCAAATGGTCAACTGCGTTATTTGAATGGACTAAAATATCGTCGAGATACACAAATACGCAGTCAACTCCTCTGAAAATTGTATCCATGAAGCGTTGAAATGTTGCAGGGGCGTTTCTTAAACCAAATGGCATGTATAAATACTGAAATAAACCAAATGGAGTTGTTATAGCCGTTTTCTCGATATCTTCTGGGTGGACTGGAATTTGGTGATATGCTCTGACTAGATCGATTTTGCTAAAGCATGATTTTCCGTGCAGAGATGTTGACAGACTTCTTATATGAGGAAGTGGATATCTGTCCGGTTTCGTGACAGCGTTTAGGCTTCTATAATCACCACACGCCCGCCATTCGCCTGGTATCTTCTTCGGAACGAGGTGTAACGGTGAGGCCCATGGTGATTTTGAGGGTTCTATAATTCCATCTTGAAGTAAGTTGTTGAAAGTAGCCTTAGCTGAGGATAATTTATCGGGTGGAAGACGTCGAGGGCTTGCAAACACTGGTGGTGCGCTGCCAGTGTCGATGGTATGCTTGACAGTGTTGGTGGAAACTTTCTGCGGTTGAGCTGGTTTCAGTAGTGAGGAGTACTTGTCAAGCAGGTTCCTGATTTCTTGAGGTAATTTGTCGGTAGGGTTAATATTGATGAGGTGAAGGTCTTTGGATTGCACAGGTTTAGTAGTGGCTTGAAGAGTTGTTGCTCTATCCTTCAAAATGCCATGCTTGCAGTCCACAAGGATGTCATAATGGGATAGAAAATCGGCGCCGAGAAGTGGACTGGAGACTTGGGCGACGACGAATGGCCACCTGAATATTCTTCGTAATTTAGGAATTGATATGTCCAGTGTTACTTCTCCGAATATTTCGAGCGGCTGACCGTTTGCGGTGGAAATCTTTACTGCGGTTGGGTGGAGTTGACAATCATTGACACAAGTTGGTGGTAAAATTGAGATGCTCGCTCCTGTGTCAATGATAAAATTGACCTTCAGACTGGCGATGCGAGCTGCGACTGAGATCAGCGGCAGGCCGGACGTCGCGTTAATCACAGCCTGCTTATCTAGTTTTCCGACGTTTCTCTTGATGGTGAGGAAGATCTTGAATTTGGGCGTGACGAGGGGAGCAGCTTGGCGTCATCTTTATTTGGCCACTTGCACCATGGCCTGCAGGTCCTTGCTTGGGGGCCATAATAAAGGTGCGCGCGGCACACCACCGGCCGCTGATTCTCGCTGAAGGGTTTTAGGCCGATGGGGATATTCGTTCTTGGGCTTGTATTGGCTCGAGTTGACGTTGGCGCCGCGTAGCAGCTTTGTTGAGCGAACGGTATTAACTCATCGGCTAGTTTGCCGCCGAGTTGAGTTAGCGTCAGCTCCTTTTGTGCTGCTACGACGGGCGCTATTGAGGATGGGAGCGCCTGGATGAATTTATGCTTCACCAAATCATCGCTGACGCCCACCTTCAGTGCCGTTTGGTGGATATCTTGAAGGAATTGGGAGGGCTTTCCAGTGAGAGGAGTGTTGGAGATGAGTCGTTCGAAGAGTTCTGGCTTCGTCTTTTCGTAATGACTCACGATTTCTTCTTTTAAATCGGTGTACGACTTGTTGGAGAGAGTTGCTGCTGAAATTCGTGAGACGACTTCGGGGGGTAACGAGGCTAGAACATGGAAAAATTTGGTCTCTTCGGATGTTATTCTGGAAATGTGGAATTGTGCCTCCATGATGGAGAACCATCCTGCGGCCGACGCTTCAGAGAACGTGGGTGGCTTGATGGTGACATGGTGCACTCCTGATTCAACAGATTCCATCTTGCGGGAATGTAATTCGGGTCTGCTGCTGCTTTGGTTCCGACCGGCTACTACGGGTGGGCGGCGAAGAGGCGTGGCTTCGGTTTGTTCCGCCCGGCGACTGAAGGATGCTGCTTCCGCTGGCTGCTTCGGGTCACTCCGGGGTCACCAATTGTAGCTGGTTCCTTCTTGGTGCTACTTGTAGTTGCCGGGAAGAATGAAGGATACGAGAGGCAAGCTATCGCTTTGTTGGGTATCTCTTTTAGGGGCCTCTCGTGTCCTCTTCTCTCCCCGTCGTTTAGGGGGTTGGCGTCTTGAAGGAAAAGCCGGTCGTTTTCAGAGTTTATTGAGTTCTTGGTTGGCTGAGGTTATTTTACAGAAGATTTTGTTATTTTATATACAGCTGAATTAATTAAATATATATATATAAATTTATGTACAATACTTATTTATAAAGATTATATATGATTCTTAAAATTACACAATGATAGAATATATACAATTTGGTACGCGCAAAATTGGTTTGTCGGTAACTAATATAAAAATAATATAAATGCGGAAAATTAACTGCGCGGCCCCACAGAATAATCCCGAAAAATGAGATGGCTTGAACACATGTTTTTGCCATGTTCCCAAGTAGCAAATTGTAGTTGTGACATTTCCAGAAGTCGCGCTTGAACGCCTGATGAACTTGTTCAAAAATTCCACTTTCAATACCTGATGATCCATCAGAGACATATCACAAAGTAAGGGACATCTGCTCCTTGTGACTCATGTCGGGTGTGCAGTCAAGGATCACAGAGAAAAACTTTGCCATTTTATTTCTGTGTATAATGGTTGCTCGAACTTTGTTGCCCATGAGCGAGATGAGTTCATTCTGGATTCGTTTTCCCAGGTAATGATCATGAATTTCGTTAGTGACTATTCTTCTAAGATGGTCTTGCATGACGGGATCAAATCTTGAGATAAGCTCAACCAGTCCAAGGAAGTTGCCATTATTCCGTCTGAAGATTGTATCTACTGATCCTCGGAATGCTATGTTGTGTTCAGCGAGGTACTGTACAATGGCGAGGAGGCGCTCAAATACAGTTTTCCACCTAAGCTTCTCCATATTGATTCGTTCCAGACTGAGTTGATCCACAGTACAACTTTTGATCAAACGTCGTTCGAGTTCCATCCATTGGAGAGTCGCCTTCAGATGGCCCTGTGATCTTTCGTGCTCAGACAGTCTGAAACTAGTATTCACCCAGTCACAGAATCCTCCACACCCCAAGGCATTGTTGGAATTTCCAAATAACTCACAACAACAAAATATCTGATTCTTAGAGATTGAATAAATCAGCCATTTCCGTATACCAACTTCTCCATTTTCCATCCGTCTCTTGTAGTGACCTTTTGAAAACTTGCGACCATTGTCATCTCTGAGAAAGTTATAGTCTTCCTCACACTGTGGTGGGCCTTTACTCACTAGTAAATCTCTGACTTTTGTGTTGACAGTTTCCGGCCATTGACCTGAATCTTTGAGTGCATCCAGAGGCTGATTTTGCAGAATTGGAGTCTGATCCATGGGTTCTTCTTCCCTCTGGATATCAATTTCATTTATCAAAGCTGGTGATGACGCATGTGACAGCGCAGGTACATCTAGTTCACTTTCATCTATCAAAGCTGATGATGATGCATGTGACGGCGCAGGCACATCTTGTTCAGTTTCAGCCTGTGGATCGCGTTTCTCTAGAAATTTTTCAAATGACCCATACATACGCTCAAGTTCTGATTTCCGCTTCGTTTCACGCTGTCTCTTCTGGTGACCGCTGAGATATTTCCGAGCAGTATCTCGCAATCTCTTTGGAGGCATCACTATCAGTCGATATCTGAAATATAACAAAATATATAATTAATACGGAATACTATTGTATTTTTACTTTTGTTTTTTCCCTTCTACTCCAGATGGAGAGAGTTTCTTACTTCTGGGGTTAAACCTTAACCCTAAAGAATTTTTAGGTACAGCCTAGTACTAGGCGTAAGATAGAGGTGCTGTATCGTAATATCTTCCCTACAACTTCTCCAGATGTCACACTTATGGGCAGTTGGTTCAGGAACTCTACTGTAGATTTCTTTACTGCCCCTGTCGCCCCCACCACTATTGGGATGATCTCAGGTTCCACATTCTCCTTATTTCGTGTTTGAGTCTTTGGTATTTTAAGACCTTTTCCCTTTCATAGTTCGCCACATTCCAGTCCGCTGGGACTCCTACTTCCACCAAGAGGCATTTGTTTCCCTTCTTCTCTCTCACAACTATGTCTGGTCTGCATCCTGATACCCTGATGTCGGTTGGTATCTCGTGATCATATAGGAGCAGCACTTTGTCATTGTCTTCTATTCCTTGTGGAATATGTTCCCAATGCTTTTCTGTTTCTAGCCCTATTTCATATTTCTTACACAGCTTGAAGTGGATTAGCTTGCAGACTGCATTGTGTCTGTCTGTGTAGTTTCCTCTGTGCATGAGTATTTCACACCCAGACAGTATGTGACTCACAGTCTTTGGGCTCTTTGAGCACAATCTGCACATCTCACTTTCATTTCTCCCCTCAATATTTCTTTTGAACCAGTTTGTCCGTAGTGCCTGGTCTTGTGCTGCCATCACCAGCCGTTCATCTTCTGGTCTCAGTGCCCCTCTTACCAGGAACTCCACGGTTTTATCCCTCTCTATGTATGCTCTGTTCAGCACGTCCTCTTTGTATACTTTGCTGAACTTGTGCTCTTTCCAGTTCTTCTCTTTTTCGTCTGATCTTTTCTTGTTATACCTTCTTTTGATGGTGCTTATCTTTTCCATGAGAGGTGTATATGAATACTACTGTTTATGAAGAGTTATTATGGCTAATTTACCACCCAAAACCAAAATATGTTTTTATACTGTACTCATATATTTGCCGGGCCCAAAGCAGCCGCTTTGCTTGCTTTGCTCAAAGACCGGCAGTGCAAGTACTCAGTCAACAGTAACAGCCAGATGGAGTAACTAGGAGGTATCTGATTAACCCCTTCACTACGATGACGAATACGCGTTCGTCATGGTTCCTCCCGTGAGGCGTTACGATGACGAGTATGGTTATTTAGAAGCAAATATTTCTCGTAGTGCGCTGCAATGCTTCCTGTTTGATATTCGAAGTATGGACTGGGAGTTGATGATGTCATTATGAAAGAAAATCACGTGTCGCGAGTCGTTCAGAAAGGGTTAATAAACCTGTGGAAACAGAATTCAGTATACAATGCAAGATTTAAAACTCTCTCTCAACCGCCCAGATGCCACTACAAACTTGAATACTTGGTCCATAGTGAAGTTCATCAATGGGGGAGAAAAGCTAGCCCCCCCCACCTAAAAGGACAGATAAAGTAAAATCCCTGACACCATACTGCAAAAGAGAGGATCTTAATTTTTTCCTTTGCTTAGCATAACATGGACAAAGAAGAAAGAAATGGGACAGTGTCTGGTAAATTACAACTAACACATAATGGGGAGAAGGCAAGTCCAGTCCGGTGCAAGTAGGCCTGAAAGCCTACATGGCCAGAACGGAATCTAAATATTACAGGAGCTTTATAGTGAGAAGATGGTACAGGCCAATTTCTTGTACCCCAAGAAGGCTTAAACGTTCCATAAAGAGTTGAGTGCCGTAATCTCTCCCATTGGGTTTTGTAATAATTTTGTACTGCCACTTTAGCTACTGCAAAACTCTCGCCTGGGTGGAAATATAGTAAAGTAGTAGCAGGGAGGGAATGAGTCCTGATCAGTGTATCAACAGTCTCATTACCTTTAATTCCAACATGGCTCGGAACTCACTGGAAGGAAACCAGAATTCCTAAAGCAGAGAGGGTCTTCAGTAAAGAATGAATAGAAGTAGTTAGGGTCAGATATGTAGTGACTAGTGAGTGTGGGCGAGTTGATCAGGTGAAGAGAGGTCTGGGAGTCTGTAATTATTAGGACATTACAAGCATTACTTGTGGATACCAAAAAACATAATGCCTGTTGGATGGCAAATAACTCTGCTGCCTGTATACTATGATTGTGGGATAGTTTCCAGAAAAAACACCTATTATTGAAACAAAAACAGATGATGAACAAGATGGCCCAGGCACATCTGTCTTAGATCCATCCGTATAAATATACAAGTAATCTGGATACTTCTTTTCCAAGTATGCTGTGAAACACTGCACAATCATTTCTTTGGAGACTGGGGATTCATATAAAACTGAGAGAGAGAGAGAGAGACAGGTTGGTACCAGGTTCAATCTTCAAGGTGGGAAAGAAGGGAACACTGGAACTGTAAAAAATTTAAATTGTAATTGATATTTATTAAGAAGTCCAGTAGCTCTAAAGAAGAAAAGTGGCTTATTTGCCACAGTCCAGTCCACTGCTAGGATCAAGGGATAATCCGCCTCTAACGACTAACGTAAAGGGTGAGAAAAGGGGGAAGCCAGAACATTAAAGTACTTCCTCAATGTAGATAGATCTCTATGGTACTTAAGGGCATGGAGACCAGTCTCACCCTGTATAGTCCAGGCAATTTGTAGTTAGACCTGGGCAAAATTGCTTCAGAAGCTTTCTAAACTGTTTCCAGCTCAGGAACCATTGCCGAATAACATATCCAAAATCCGACAAAATTGGACCCCGGGAATACCCCCAAAAATGAAATTCAAAATGGCGGACTGGATGTTTCCTACAAAAAAAAAAATATATAATTTACGCTTTTATTTATAGAGATACATTTGATGCTTTTTCTTTCAGTTGTAATGTTTTAAATAATTCAACAATATACAACACAACCAGTTATTACGCAAATATAATGTTATATAGCTTTTTACAGATTTTTTATAATCAATAATACAACAATTATTTTTTTCCCAGTTTCAAGTTATGTTCATTACAGAAGAAGTGATACCTGGTCACAAACATACAGAAATTAATCCTCTTCATCACTATCATCGGATAGATTACCGGTACTTGGGTTGTTATCGCAACCACTGATTTGGCACTCGCCACAAGCGGCTGAACAGGGCATTCCATTACGCTTGCATCCACATCTTGAAGTAGCACATTTCGTCTTGCAGGAGCAGCGGATCATGTTGAGTAGATAATTTGGAGCTGGTGGCTTGTCGCAGGCTGTAGGGTAGTAGGAATTATTCTTTACATACCAACCCCACTGTTCTGCATCGATCTTCTCTTCTGTAGACTTCCAGATTAGTATTTGAAAGTATGTGCGAAAGCTGTGGTACTTTGTGGACGCATCGGTAGGTGGCAAACGTTCGGGTGTAACAAAAGATTTAGCTGTAGCTACCTTTTCAACTAACATTCGATGACGTAGTGCGTTAGTGGATTCAAGTGTTTTGCAGCCATACAACAGAAGCATTGCCTTTCTTCCAGCGGCTTCAATGTCAGAGTGTTGGCAACAATCAGAACAGAGAACAGAATGTATTTGCAACTGAACGGAGTTCAGCCACCTTCATCAGTGTGTCGAATGCTTTGGCTTTACCGATCGAAAAAATTCTGGATGTGCTATCACAGCCAGTGAAAGCATGCACAAACAGGAGATACTTGCAGATGTCATTGCCTAACAATGATTGAGTGCTGAGAATATCATACACAGGATTAGGAGATGGTCCCCGTCTTATATCGCTGCGATAGTACAACTTGAAACCACTGTCCTTGGCATGGTACAGAAGGAGAATCAGCAAGTCGGTGTCTTCCCCTATTACTGTTGTAGTTGCATTTTCTGATGAGGAAACTGCTGCACGAACGATGTCCACATCAGCATCCCCATCTGCGTTGTGAACAGTACACCCGTGCTTCTTCAACATCTCACCTACGAGGGAAATAAATGCTTGCTTGTTGTTTTCATTAGCCAAGAAGTGTTCCTTCTGGCCAACAAACTTCATGCTTGGACTGAGATTCACATTTCTGCTTGTCTTGGTGCTGCGTCTTCTGTGGGTCATGTCCTTGATCGTAGGAGAGCTGCTGTAGCCATCAAAAACAATGATTGCTTTTCCATATGTTTTCAGAGTGTGAAATGATCCCAGCATTAAAACAATGTCCTGCAGGTCTCTCTGTTCATTGATGATTTGGGAAGCTTTCCAGAACAAAGGCTGATCAAAGGTAATAATGCATGGGACTTTTTGATCGCGTGCTATCTTGCTCAAATATAGTAATGTCGAAAATATGCAGGTCATGTCAGTTGGCGACATATCTATGATGGGAAGGAACGTGATCGACGCCACACCTGGATGTGAGACACTTGATCCACCGTGAATTGCCTGCATTGTTCCGGACCAACTTGGACCTGATCTTTCTGCTGAAGATATCTGCCAGAGAAGACTAAGTCGACTTATGGTGGCAGTGGGTACTGGAAGTTCGCGGAATGAGATGTCCCTCAACATGCTTCTCGCGTGTCTATATTCCCTAATGTCAACGGTTGCAATCTTCTTAATGTCATTGTCACCAACATTACGCCTGTGAATAGAAGGGTGGATCTTGATCTTCGGAGTTATTGCGGCAATCATACCCATTCCATGAAAGGTATTCTTCCCATCCAAAGTGCAGACATCATGATCGACGTTATCTGCTGCTAGAAGGACTGCAGTGTTTTCATCAACAGTAAAAGAGCCAGACCCACTTGCCAGCGCCGCGTTTCTTTCGAATCTTGTTACTTCTGCATACGACGAACAGTAACCCAGCTGATGGAGAACGTCAATAAGGTACCTTGACCTAAAGTTGTGGTGTAGCTGAACCGACAAACCGATCTGTAGTGGACATAGTAATCCTCTAGAACGGGTTGCTTGCATAATGCTCTGCCCAATTGCACCTATTTTTCTTGAAGCATCCTGTCCCGCAAATGCTTTTGATAATAGCAATTTCAGACTGTTGGGAATGTAATCAAGAGCACTTTCTGCAGTGATGTCATTTGGAGATGGATACACATCTTTTCTAGGCGAGTCGACAGACTTGATATCACTTCTGATTATTTTTGCAGCAGCTTCTACTAGGTAAATCTTCTGTAGCTCTATATCTTTATCACATTCTTTCGACTTTTTGTGATAATCTATAAGAATTTCATTAGCTGTCTCTCGTAGTGTTACTACATCTGCCTTCCCACTTTCACCTGATATTATGATCTTGTCTCCGTAACGTTCTAAAAGCTTTCTCTTCATGTGCCTGCGTTCGTAGACAGAGCTCTGACTTCCTTGAAGATATTCCTCCATTTTGGAAATTAGGTCTCCAATCAACAGTTGTTCATCATCATTCTCTTCCAGGTAAGCACAGGTCTGAAGGAATGCTTGGTGTTGCTCTTCATTAGTTGGTCTCCCTTTCTTCGAATCATGATCGTCGGAGGAGTATGCGCGAGGAATGTTTTTTCCACTTCGAAAATTTACGCTGCAGGTGTGATGGTAGACACAATCTGCAGCAGGAAGATCACGAAGATAATACTCCAGACGGCCTTTTACATTAAACGACCATTCATCGCAGCGGTTTTCACAGCACCTTTTTATGGTTTCGGAGAACTCTGTAGTTCTTATTTTGACATGCTCTGATTTTGGTTTGTGTTTGGAAAAAAAGTCCACAAAGGTATCACAAAACAAACAGTGAGTAGCACTGGAAAATGCGTATTCATGAAAACGAGCACTTTTCCTTGGTATTGCCTCGGCTGCGGTCTGTCGCTTCTTTATTTCAATGGTCTTTTTATCCGTAAACCTTTTCCTACATACAACGTGAACACTTATTCCAGCTGTT
Organism: Bathynomus jamesi; assembly: GCA_023014485.1. Lineage (NCBI taxonomy): Eukaryota > Metazoa > Arthropoda > Malacostraca > Isopoda > Cirolanidae > Bathynomus > Bathynomus jamesi. The sequence continues at coordinate 40,115 of JAJOZX010009456.1, read as the reverse complement.
GCAACAACATCGCTTCCACGGCTGCGGCTGGATGCATTTATACCATCTGCTCCTTTCTGCGAGATGTGAACCACTTCCTGTCCGCTGTCCAATTTCTCCTTACAAATCACGCACAATTCTTCAGGGGTCTGCATTCTTGAAGGCGGACGCACACCGAGTCAGCCGTACACCGAGTCAGTCTGAAACAGAAAACACAAATTAATAAACTGTGTTGCAGTATTTAAAAGGAGTACATAATAACAGTTTTAAAGAAAATGACAAGCACAAATACGCAGATTTGATAGTGGGTAGTAGGAATTAAAGAGTTGTATATAATATAAGTTTATAAAGATGTAGCAATGTCCATTCTCACATACACTCCATACAGTATATTTTATTTACATTACGTGACGTCATAGTTTAATACTAGCCGCCTAATACAATTTTTAGTGTCATATAGGTTAATTTAGAAACGAAAATGTGTTTTAAAACATTTTACTGACCAAGAAAAACGTCATAACTCTCTACAAAGCGAAATTAAAATTTATTGTATTTCGTAGGAAACTGCCAGTCCGCCATTTTGAATTTCATTTTTGGGGGTGTTCCCGGGGTCCAATTTTGTCGGATTTTGGTTATGTTATTCTGCAATGGTTCCTGAGCTGGAAACAGTTTAGAAAGCTTCTGAAGCAATTTTGCCCAGGTTGAAGCTATTTTTGCTCTAGATTGCCTGGACTAGTAGGGCAATAATAGGAGTAGATAGGCGAGCACCAAAAATGAGGCGCATGCCAGAATTATGCAAGGTTTCCAGTTTCTTCTTCAAGGTGAAAGAGGCTGAATCATAACCAACATCAGCATACTTCATTTTACCCAAGATGAATGATCGGTAAAAAGTGAGAAGCGTGGATCGATCTGCACCCCATCTATGAGAGGCAACAGATTTTAATGAGTTCAGACGTTTCGTGCAAGAAGTCACCAGGTAGTTAATATGACAAGACCAAGTCAGTCTGGGGCTGTCTAGGACCATTCACAAAAACTGAAAGGATGTGACCATAACTTTTCTTCGGGTGGGAGGAGGTTATAGAAAAAGAAGGGAATTATATTGATGATTAATTTGTCATTATAAGTCATTTAATTTTTGTTGTGAATGAACTAAAAAATCGAGCAGAATATATGTTACAACCTTATATTATTATAAAATATAGCTCATGACTTGGATAACCTCGGTAGGGCCCAGTGGCTTCATGTTTTCCAAATGTAATTTAATGTAATAATGAATTGAAGCCATCGAGTCGTCATATTGGTACCCCCACAATGAAGAATTCCAACATTTGTCCACTCCATATCTTCTGAACAAATGAGAGAATTACGATGATACTTTGCACAATTGTTACCCACCCCCAGATGATTTGTCATCGCCCACTCCCGAGGTCATACTTTGAAGGTCAAAGTCACAGCACGGGTCAGAATGTTTTTCACGTTTGCTCCATAACTCTTGAATAAGTGAAGGGATTGAAATAATACTTTACACAAATGCTATCCACCATCAGTTGATTTGTAATCGCCCATCCCCTGGGTCGTGCCTTCAAGGTTGAAGTCAGAGCAGGGGTCAGAATGTTTATCGTATCTGCTCCATAACTTTTGAATAAATAAAGGGATTAGGATGATATTTTACACAAAATGTTACCCACCACCAGATGACTGTAATCGTCCACCCCATGGGTTATGCCTTCAAGGTCAAAATTACAGCAGAAGTCATAGTATTTTTCGTAGGTCAAAGTCAAACAAGGAGTCATAGTATTTTCTTGTCTGCCCATAACTTTCGAATAAATTAAGGGATTATGATACTTTACACATATGTTACATACCACCAGATGATTTGTAATTGCCCACACCCGAGGTCATACTTCAAGGTCAAGGTCGTAGCAGGGGTCAGAGTGTTTTTTTCGCTTCTGCTCCATAACTTTTGAATAAATGAAGCGATTAGGATGATATTTTATACACATGTTACCCACCACTAGATGATTTGTAATCGCCCACCCTATGGGTCATATATTCAAGGTAAAAGTCACAGCACGGGTAATGGTATTTTTCGTTGGTCAAGGTCACAGAAGAGGTCATGGTATTTTCTTGTCTGCTTCATAAATTTTGAATAAGTGAAGGGATTAGAATAATACTTCGCGCAAATATTACCCACCAACAGGTGATTTGTAATCGTCCACTCCCTGGGTCATACCTTCAAGGTTAAGGTCACACCAGGTTCAGAGTGTTATATATAATTAATATAAGTATAGATACTTAAATAGAAAATAACTATAATATATTATATATTATATATATATATATATACAGGGTGGGCGGAAAGTAGCTCCCTATTTTGGATTGGTAAAAAAATACGTATATTATCCATTTATTTCAGAAAAAATAATATAAAAAGGTAGGCATACATGGTAGGTTTTCTCTAAAATTCAATGTGGGCTCCAACTCTTTCCACCAGCTTCTGGAGCCGCCCAGGAATGGCGTCCACTGACTTTAGCAGGAACTCCGGCGGGATGGAGGACATGACTTCCCGAATTCGGTCCTCCAGTTCTTCCAATTTCCTCGGTTTGGTGCGGTAGACTTCTTCCTTTACCCACCCCCAAAGAAAGAAGTCGCACGGTGTCAAGTCGGGGCTCCTGGCTGGCCATTGATGTGGACCACGACGACCCATCCAACGCCCAGGGAAGTGGGCATCCAGCCACTCACAGACAACAAGAGTAGCGGGAGAGTCCACTTTCCCGAGCTGCCTGGCGAGTTGACTTTCGTGGACTCCGTGCGAACATTTCCTGAACTGCCTGCACCGTCTCCTGGGCCCTGGATGTCGAAGGGCGACCACATCTTCGAACATCTGCCACAGACCCCGTGGTCATGAGCTTCGAGTGGCAGTTCTTGATTGTTTTCGGGTCCACTTGGGCACGTGGTCCGTGAATGGCCCACCACCATCTTTGAACTCGAACGACAGATTGCCAAACTTCGTACCGTGCCGCCAACTGGGCATGCTCCTGCAGTGTTAAACGCTCAGCCATGTTACCCTTCAATCTGAAATGAAAAAAAAAATGAACGTTACAATTGTACCACTTTAGAGAACACAAAGAGAACACTTTAGAGAAAAAAAGATTACCGTTACAATTGTACCACTTTAGAGAACACACCAAAACAATATAACAATACAATCACAATTTATACATAATTTATATGTAATTTAAATTAGGGAGCTACTTTCCGCCCACCCTGTATATATATATATATATATATATGAAAATTATTTCACGAAAGTAACATGCGAATAATATTTATGATGAAAATACCCACGAAGAAAAAAGGAAGCACAGAATGGTGCTCAAGCGCTTTCGACATCCTCAGGAGTGTTCCTGAGGATGTCATTAGACGAAAGCGCTTGAGCACCATTTTGTGTTTCCTTTCTCCTTCGTGGTTATTTTCATTATATATATACAGTATATATATATATATATGGTATAATAGCACATAAAGTGAAATATATAGCAGGCAAAGTGGGAAAATGGATCTACAACTTCCTCAGAGAACGTCTACAGGTCGTCAAAATGCAAGGTGTATCATCATCAGAATCAGAAATATGCAGCTCAATACCACAAGGTACAGTACTGGCCCCACTCCTGTTCATTAGCATGCTAACAGACATAGAAAGTGGAGTAAACAGCAACAGTATAGTAACATCCTTTGCGGACGATACAAAGATCAGCAGAAAAATCAGCGATGCAAATGAAGTGGAGGCCTTGCAGGGGGACACGAACAAAATGTACAAATGGTCAGAAGACAACAATATGACATTTAACACCGAGAAATTTCAGCTCTTGAGATATGGTAGAAATGAGGAACTTAAACTACATATTATGCTCCAGATAGACAGGAAATTTAGAGAAGCATGAAAGCGGTCGACTTGGGGGTAATAATGACCGATGATGCCAAATTCGAGACACAAAATCAGATAGCGATAAACAAAGCAAAAAGAGTCGCGGGCAGTGGCATAACGAGGGGTGGGAAGGGGGGGGGGGCCTCGTGCCCTAGGCGCCGGTTTTTAGGGGACGCCAAAGCGGCCGAGCGAGCAATTTTTTTTAGAATGACATTTGCGCTTTTTACATCCGCGGCCGGGAGGCAAGTTTCAACATGTATCATAACCACAGCCAGGGTAATAATAATAGTAGTAGTAGTATAATAATAATAATAATAATAATAATAATAATAATAATAATAATAGTGTTTATTTCTGGTAAAAAAAATTAAATTTAAAATTTGATTTATTGCTAAAAACTGGTACATATAGAAACAAATTGATACATACATGCTAATATAGCAAATGTACCAAAAGAAGTGTATTAAATAAAATCGTGCCAAAAATATAGAAATATGATATGTGCATTGCCACAAGCTTTGACCAATTGAGCCAACGGCCTAGCAGTTAACCACTGCCTTAAGTGTGCTATTTAAACTATTGTGGTTGTGACAGATTGTAATGTATTCACATAGTTAGTGAATGACAAATATTTAAATAACCACTATTATAATTTTGATGCCGAAAATTCATTTCGTTTCTGCTATGAGCGGGAAGCCTTCAAACAGAATGAATGAAATATGTATAATTTGAGCGCAAAATAGCGATGAAAAACTAGACACCGGCCCGGTTTCAAAACTCATTTGTTCTCATCAGGATATCACGAGTTTTAACTAATTTTGTTCGAGGCTGTACGAGTACATTATTGGAAAGACTAATTGCGGGTAAATAAGACAATACGAGTATGTTACATTTCATTGACTAGTGTGTACTGTATATACCTGAACCTATTATATAATTAGAAATAAAAATTGAATTTGTGCAAAATTGATTTTCAAGTTTTTGGTCAAATTTTCATGAAAACAGTGATTTTACATATGTAGTAAAATATCGGTTATTTTAACCTATCTTGAAAATAGGTGTTTAAAATAGTTGAAAATAGGGCTCAGATTGCGTGAAATTGACACTTCGTAAGTCAAAATTTTCCGGGGAGGACCCCCGGACCCCCCCCCTCCGTCTTAGCGCCTAATTCGAGAGGGGGGCGCCATTCTCTACCCTTCATCACGAGCACCACGAACTCTCGCTACGCCACTGGTCGCGGGACAGATACTAAGAACGTTCAAAAGGAGGGACAAGACAGTAATGATTCCCCTGCTGAGAACACTGATCATACTAAAACTTGAATACTGCTCAGTTTTGACGTCCCCATATAAAAAGGAAGAAATTAATAAACTAGAAGAAACGCAGAGACATTTCACAGCCAAGATTGATGGCTGCAAAGAACTCAACTACTGGGAAAGACTACGTAAACTAAATCTGTACTCCCTGGAAAGAAGAGAGAGGTACAGCATAATCTACATATGGAAAATGTCAAAATTATTAAGAAACTGGTATCAAAACTCAAACTAAACTCAATTACCATCCAAACAACGCTGGAAAATAGGAAAGGCAGAATGTGTAGTGTTCCCAAATTAAAGCCCCGACAAGGGACCTCTTCAACACTGAAGGAAAATATCATAGCTTGGTTGTCAGGGCGCCAAGACTTTTTAACCAGCTTCCAAAGGACCTCAGAAACGTTACAGGGGTCAAAATTGAAGCCTTCAAGAGAAGACTAGATGCCTGGCTCAGGAGGACGGTACCAGATGAGCTGGGTGTACCTGGCTATGTACGGTGGAGAGCGCAAGAGAACAACTCGCTTTCCACCAAGCCAGGCCTAGAGGCGGGGCCACCAGCTTGACCGTGTGAGAGAGACCAACACACGGAACCTAAACGAGATGTGTATATATATATATATATATACAGTGGTGGGCACGCGCAACAATTTTTGTAGCGCCGCAACCGCAACCGCAACTCTGCTGAAATAGTTGCGCCGCACGCGCAAGCGCAACCCTTTTCAAAAAGTTGCGCCGCAAGCGCAAGCGCAACCAAAAATGTTGCGCCGCAAGTTGCGCCGCAACTTTTTGCGGCGCAACTGCCCACCTTTGTATATATATATATATATATATATATATATATATAATGTTCATGGTGATTTCAATCAATGAAAAAAACATATATATATATATATATATATATGCAGAAAGGAGGGGCCAAGGGAAAATGGCCGCAAAAGCGCCCCTTCAATAGAAGAAGAGAACCAAAATCAAGGTCCAGGGTTCTGAGATGCTTAGAAACTCTGCGTTTGAAAGATGGGACGTCATAGACAGGAGGAAAGATGGATTGAGGAAGATTGTTTCAGAATTGACCGGTTGAGTAGATGAAAGACTGAAAATACCGATTAACCCTCGCATTAGATAGTTGGACAGGATAGGAATGAGAAAGTGTAGAAAGTCTGGTACTGCGTGCTCTTTAAAGGAGGAGGCATGTAGTTAGAGAGTTCAGAAGAGCAATGTCCGTTATGATAGCGATAGTAAAGAGAGAGTGAGGCAACACTGCAGCGAAGAGAGAGTGATTAAAGACAATCAGTAAGAGGCGGGGAATTGATGAGACGAAAAGCCTTTGATTCCACCCGGTCAAGTACTGCTGTGTGGGTTGAACCACCCAACACATGAGAAGCATACTCCATACAGGGGCAAACAAGACCCCTGTACAGAGACAGCAACTGAGCTGGGGTGAAGAAACTGCCTAACCTCTTAGAAGCTGTTTTAGAAAGAGAGTATATGGGATCTTTCCAGGAAGATTACGAAAAAAAAACGTCAAGAATGTTAAGAGAGGAGGAAGGATTGATTTGTGTGTTGTTGAAGGTAAGGAGATAGTCGTATGGAAGATTGTGACGAGTAGACAGATGGAGGAACTGAGTTTTTGAGGCATTGAAAGCCACAAGGTTTTCTCTGCCCCAATCAAATATAGCAGAAAGATCAGAGGTCAGGTGCCCCATAGCCGCCTCACGCGAATCATGAAGCGACTGCTGCTGTGAGGGACGGTTTGAGAAGCGGGTGGAGAAGAGATGAGTGGAATCATCGGCATAGGAGTGAATAGGACAGGAAGCGCGAATTAAAAGATCATTAATAAATAAAAGGAAAAGAGTGGGTGACAGGACAGGACCCCGAGGAATACCACTGTTAATAGCTTTAGGAGAAGAACAGTGGCTATCTACAACCGCAGCTATACTGTAGATCGGCCAGAAAGGAAATTAGAGATAAAGGCACAGATAGAAGGATAGAAACCGGAGGAGGGCAGTTTCGAAATTAAAGATTTGTGCCAGACTCTATCAAAGGCTTTTGTTATGTCTAGCACAATAGCAAAAGTTTCACCGAAATCCCGAAAGGAGGATGACCAAGAGTCAGATAGATAGGCATGAAGATCGCCAGTAGAGCGTCGCTTGCGGAATCCATACTGACGATCTAAAAGAAGATTGTGAGAAGAAAGGTGCTTAAAAATCTTCCTATTAAGGATAGATTCAAAAAACTTTGGAAAGGCAAGAAATCAAAGCAATTGGACGATAGTTGGAGGGTTGAGAGCGGTCACCCTTCTTTGGGACGGGCTGAATGAAAGCGAACTTCCAGCAGGAAGGAAAAGTACCAGATGAAAGACAAAGACGAAAGAGTTTGCCTAGGCAGGGTGTCAGCACAGAAGCACAGTTCTTAAGAATAAGAGCAGGAACACCATCAGGACCATACGCCTTCCTAGAGTTGAGCCCAGATAGGGCAGAAAAAACACACATATATATATATATATATATATATATATATATATTTAACTGCAATGACCGCGCAGTATATTAACGTATAGAAACGACGTAAGTATAGAGGAGTGTTCTCCTTTTCATTTGTTTGTTATTTCTCTTCCTCGTGTGCAGAACACTCCTCTATACTTACGTCGTTTATATATATATATATATAATATATATATATATTATATATATTATATATAATATATATATATATATATATTGCTACCCCAACTTATGAGCGCCGACAAATGAGCACAAAGACAATTAAGCGCAAGACAAATGAGCGCAAAACCTAACCTAACCTAACCTAACTACATTATTTTTAACATCCTTAATAAATATTGTTTTTTTTAACATCCTTAATAAATATTTGTTCAAGCTTATTTTGTTTCTTTTATCCAGTTTTTATTTGCTTGCTCTCGCTCAATTGTTTTGCGCTCTTTTGTATTTGCGCAAAACAATAACCTAACCTAACCTAACCTTTTATCCAGTTTTTATTTGCTTGCTCTCGCTCAATTGTTTTGCGCTCTTTTGTATTTGCGCAAAACAATAACCTAACCTAACCTAACCTTTTATCCAGTTTTTATTTGCTTGCTCTCGCTCAATTGTTTTGCGCTCTTTTGTATTTGCGCAAAACAATAACCTAACCTAACCTAACCTTTTATCCAGTTTTTATTTGCTTGCTCTCGCTCAATTGTTTTGCGCTCTTTTGGTTTTGCGCAAAACAATAACCTAACCTTTTATCCAGTTTTTATTTGCTTGCTCTCGCTCAATTGTTTTGCGCTCTTTTGTATTGCGCAAAACAATAACCTAACCTAACCTAACACTTTTATCCAGTTTTTATTGTCTTTCTCTCGCTCAATTGTTTTTGCGCTCTTTTGGTTTTGCGCAAAACAATAACCTAACCTAACCTAACCTTTTATCCAGTTTTTATTTGCTTGCTCTCGCTCAATTGTTTTGCGCTCTTTTGGTTTTGCGCAAAACAATAACCTAACCTTTTATCCAGTTTTTATTTGCTTGCTCTCGCTCAATTGTTTGCGCTCTTTTGTATTTGCGCAAAACAATAACCTAACCTAACCTAACCTTTTATCCAGTTTTTATTTGCTTGCTCTCGCTCAATTGTTTTGCGCTCTTTTGGTTTTGCGCAAACAATAACCTAACCTAACCTAACCTTTTATCCAGTTTTTATTTGCTTGCTCTCGCTCAATTGTTTTGCGCTCTTTTGGTTTTGCGCAAAACAATAACCTAACCTTTTATCCAGTTTTTATTTGCTTGCTCTCGCTCAATTGTTTTGCGCTCTTTTGTATTTGCGCAAACAATAACCTAACCTACCTAACCTTTTATCCAGTTTTTATTTGCTTGCTCTCGCTCAATTGTTTTGCGCTCTTCTGGTTTTGCGCAAAACAATAACCTAACCTTTTATCCAGTTTTTATTTGCTTGCTCTCGCTCAATTGTTTTGCGCTCTTTTGTATTTGCGCAAAACATAACCTAACCTAACCTAACCTTTTATCCAGTTTTTATTTGCTTGCTCTCGTCAATTGTTTTGCGCTCTTTTGGTTTTGCGCAAAACAATAACCTAACCTAACCTAACCTTTTATCCAGTTTTTATTTGCTTGCTCTCGCTCAATTGTTTTGCGCTCTTTTGGTTTTGCGCAAAACAATAACCTAACCTTTTATCCAGTTTTTATTTGCTTGCTCTCGCTCAATTGTTTTGCGCTCTTTTTGTATTTGCGCAAAACAATAACCTAACCTAACCTAACCTTTTATCCAGTTTTTATTTGCTTGCTCTCGCTCAATTGTTTTGCGTTCTTTTGGTTTTGCGCAAAACAATAACCTAACCTTTTATCCAGTTTTTATTTGCTTGCTCTCGCTCAATTGTTTTGCGCTCTTTTGTATTTGCGCAAAACAATAACCTAACCTAACCTAACCTTTTATCCAGTTTTATTTGCTTGCTCTCGCTCAATTGTTTTGCGCTCTTTTGGTTTTGCGCAAAACAATAACCTAACCTAACCTAACCTTTTATCCAGTTTTTATTTGCTTGCTCTCGCTCAATTGTTTTGCGCTCTTTTGGTTTTGCGCAAAACAATAACCTAACCTTTTATCCAGTTTTTATTTGCTTGCTCTCGCTCAATTGTTTTGCGCTCTTTTGTATTTGCGCAAACAATAACCTAACCTAACCTAACCTTTATCCAGTTTTTATTGCTTGCTCTCGCTCAATTGTTTTGCGCTCTTTTGGTTTTGCGCAAAACAATAACCTAACCTTTTATCCAGTTTTTATTTGCTTGCTCTCGCTCAATTGTTTTGCGCTCTTTTGTATTTGCGCAAAACAATAACCTAACCTAACCTAACCTTTTATCCAGTTTTTTATTTGCTTGCTCTCGCTCAATTGTTTTGCGCTCTTTTGGTTTTGCGCAAAACAATAACCTAACCTAACCTAACCTTTTATCCAGTTTTTATTTGCTTGCTCTCGCTCAATTGTTTTGCGCTCTTTTGGTTTTGCGCAAAACAATAACCTAACCTTTTATCCAGTTTTTATTTGCTTGCTCTCGCTCAATTGTTTTGCGCTCTTTTGTATTTGCGCAAAACAATAACCTAACCTAACCTAACCTTTTATCCAGTTTTTATTTGCTTGCTCTCGCTCAATTGTTTTGCGCTTTTGGTTTTGCGCAAAACAATAACCTAACCTTTTATCCAGTTTTTATTTGCTTGCTCTCGCTCAATTGTTTTGCGCTCTTTTGTATTTGCGCAAAACAATAACCTAACCTAACCTAACCTTTTATCCAGTTTTTATTTGCTTGCTCTCGCTCAATTGTTTTGCGCTCTTTTGGTTTTGCGCAAAACAATAACCTAACCTAACCTAACCTTTTATCCAGTTTTTATTTGCTTGCTCTCGCTCAATTGTTTTGCGCTCTTTTGGTTTTGCGCAAAACAATAACCTAACCTTTTATCCAGTTTTTATTTGCTTGCTCTCGCTCAATTGTTTTGCGCTCTTTTGTATTTGCGCAAAACAATAACCTAACCTAACCTAACCTTTTATCCAGTTTTTATTTGCTTGCTCTCGCTCAATTGTTTTGCGCTCTTTTGGTTTTGCGCAAAACAATAACCTAACCTTTTATCCAGTTTTTATTTCCTTGCTCTCGCTCAATTGTTTTGCGCTCTTTTGTATTTGCGCAAAACAATAACCTAACCTAACCTAACCTTTTATCCAGTTTTTATTTGCTTGCTCTCGCTCAATTGTTTTGCGCTCTTTTGGTTTTGCGCAAAACAATAACCTAACCTAACCTAACCTTTTATCCAGTTTTTATTTGCTTGCTCTCGCTCAATTGTTTTGCGCTTTTTGGTTTTGCGCAAAACAATAACCTAACCTTTTATCCAGTTTTTATTTGCTTGCTCTCGCTCAATTGTTTTGCGCTCTTTTGTATTTGCGCAAAACAATAACCTAACCTAACCTAACCTTTTATCCAGTTTTTATTTGCTTGCTCTCGCTCAATTGTTTTGCACTCTTTTGTATTTGCGCAAAACAATAACCTAACCTAACCTTTTATCCAGTTTTTATTTGCTTGCTCTCGCTCAGTTGTTTTACGCTCTTTTGGTTTTGCGCAAAACAATAACCTAACCTAACCTAACTACATTATTTTTAACAACCTAAATAAATCTTGTTTTTTTAACATCCTTAATAAATATTTGTTCAAGCTTATTTTGTTTCTTTTATCCAGTTCTTATTTGCCTGCTCTCGCTCAATTGTCTTGGCGCTGTATTGTCTTGCGCTTATTTTGTCTTGGCGCTCAATTGTCAGAGCTCATTTGTCCTGCGCCCAATTGTCGTGTCACGATATATATATATATATATATATATATATATATATATGCAAAGAACCACAGGGAAAAGGAAAAGGAAACACGAAGTCCGAGCGCTTTCGTGATATATTCACATCTTCAGGAACAAGAAAGAAATAGACAGAATACAACGTAAATGAATTAAATACACAAGCGAAACAAACCCCAATAGGCAACTCAATTTAAATACCCTAAACCAATCTAAAACTTCCCCAGTAGATAACTTAATCTAAAGTCTACTAAATTATTTTTTAGATTGTTTATAGATTGAGTTGCCTATTGGGGAATTTTTTTGCTTCCCCAATAGGTAACGGAATGTTCTGGAAGTAGCACGTGCCCGACGATTGCACCATGTCTTTTGTTTTCCTCAGATTCTTGCCTCTTATTTGCCTGTTTTAATTAAACACTATTTCTAATAACTGTTATCATTTTTTGTATACATGTTAATTGTCTAATTTCCTTTATATAGTTTTTTTTTTATTATTATTCAATAATTTAGTAGACTTTAGATTAAGTTATCTGTTGGGGAAGTTTTAGATTGTTTTAGGGTATTTAAATTGAGTTGCCTATTGGGGATTTTTTTTCGCTTGTGTATTAGAGCTGGGCACTTGCGGCATATTGCGGTACTGCGGTACTGCTGCACTACCAAACCGGTACCAAACCGGTACGCGGAAATTTGAATGCAGTAGCGGTACTGCGGTACTTTCAGCGATCCTTTGCGGTACTGCGTTATGGGGGCCCGGGGTGGTAGTGCGGTGGTACCGCAAGTACCGCAGTACCGCAAAATATGCCGCAAATGCCCAGCTCTGCACGGTATTAAACTCATTTACGTTGTAAATTCTGTCTATTTCTTTCTTGTCCTTGAAGATATGAATATATCACGAAAGCGCTCGGACTTCGTGTTTCCTTTTCCTTGTGGTTCTTTGCTTATTAAAAAGATCACGTGCTGTTCTGTGATTTTATTGCATATATATATATACACAGGAAGGTCCCGGTTAACACGGTTTCGGTTAACACGGTATTCGATGTTACGCGGTTTATAATTTGTGACCATAATCCCGTTATATGCGGTATAATTTCACTTATCGCGGGAAAAAATATTTTATTTGCAAAACAAAAGCGAGTCTCCTTCGCGATATTGAAAATGCGAAACAGAAATTAATGAATGGAGATCCTGATATGGAACGTGCTATGAAAGTCTGTCGAGATACATTGTGTATTGACAATGACAAAGCCTCATTTTTACGTTATTTTACAAAGAAATAAAAATAATCATTCATTTTTTGTACACATGCATGTGCTTTTCAATAAACTTTAAAACATGTGAATCAATTTATTTACTACCTTACCTTTGTATAATGTACTTAACTGTACTGTACATAGTAATAAAAACAAGTCAAAGTCGATAGTCTAAATATTTTCTTTTTTAACTTGGCAATATTAACCAGTTTTACATGTTATATTGTTCTCGGTGAATGCGGCTACGCAACTATATCGCGGTATTCTGCTTGCGTTGGCAACATTAGCAATTTTTACATGTTATATCAATCCCGCTTAATGCGGTTTTCACTTATCGCGGTATTCTGCTTGCACCAATTAACCGCGATAACCGGGACCTTCCTGTGTATATATATATATATATATATAATGAAAAGGTGCTTTCCTGTTAACGGGAATACCCAACCGCCCGCCACCAAACTGTTTGTTATGTATTTTTGCTCTCGTCATTTTCGTTTAAACTAACGAAAATATCACAACTTAACCTAACCAATCATCAAGGGCGTACAGTTGACCTAACCGGGCATTGAATTAACCTAACAGGTTAATATAACAGAAAATGCCCGGTTAGGTCAACTGTACGCCTTTAATAATTGGTTAGGTCAAGTTGTGATATTTTCGTTAGTTTAAATGAAAATGACGAGAGCAAAAATACATAACAAACAGTTTGATGGCGGGTGGTTGGGTATTCCCGTTAACAGGAAAGCACCAATGAAAATAACCACGAAGCAAAAAGGAAACACAGAATGGTGCTCAAGCGCTTTCGTGTAATGACATCCTCAGGAACACTGAGGATGTCATTAGACGAAAGCGCTTGAGCACCATTCTGTGTTTTCTTTTTCCTTCGTGGTTATTTTCATCATAATATTATTCACGTGTTACTTTCGTGAAATAATTTTCATATGTATATATATATATATATATAACGTAAAGAACGACGCTTGTATAGGAGATATTCCGCGCAAGACGAGAAAGAGAAAACAACAAATGAAAAAATGAAGTACCACCTGGGAATCGAACCCGGGATCTTCCGATTGCCGGTCAGACGCGATAACCTACACCATGGACTTCACTCTTCCAAATGCCGTAATTCCTCTACATACTCGCAGAAACCAATGCCCCAAGGGGGCACCTCCCGCATGCCGTAACATTATATACATTCAACTGCAAAGAACACGCAGTATAAATAACGTAAAGAACGACGCTTGTATAGGAGATATTCCGCGCAAGACGAGAAAGAGAAAACAACAAATGAAAAAATGAAGTACCACCTGGGAATCGAACCCAGGTGTAGTGGTTATCGCGTCTGACCGGCAATCGGAAGATCCCGGGTTCGATTCCCAGGTGGTACTTCATTTTTTCATTTGTTGTTTTCTCTTTCTCGTCTTGCGCGGAATATCTCCTATACAAGCGTCGTTCTTTACGTTATTTATACTGCGTGTTCTTTGCAGTTGAATGTATATATATATATATATATATATATATCGGGTAAGTAGGCTAGGTTAGTATGCATAGATGTTACTGATGATGTAGGCCTAGGGCCTAATAAAAATGACACCTACATATGTAGCTGTGATCATAGGCCTAATTCTATAATTCATACCCAGCTTAGGACTAGGCCATATATGGGTCCCACCCTTTCAGCCATAGCTTAGTTATTATAAACTTTTGGAATGCTTTCCCATCTGACAAAGACAAAAACTTTATGGAGAGCAAAATGCTACTAAAGGCTAACTTATTCATGTCTAAAACCAGAGGAGACCTACAGACCAACCCCCGAGCACATTAGGTGAACCCAATTCCTTTGTTTTCCTGTACCAAGGAGTCGGGGCCTTCCAGTCTAACTTAACTGAGTACTGATTAACTTGGGTATTCGGTCGCTTACCGATGAAATCTTTTTCCACAGCCACGAAAATGCCCATAAAACGACTGTAATTTGTAATTAACACGCATTCTAATCACTACTTCTCCATCGACAAAACCCTTTTGCTTTGGGAGTGCCAATCTGGCGGACTTGTGGCTTCAACATTTTAATCTAATGCGCTATCCAGCAGGGGCGTACCTAAAGTATTTGGTACCCGGGACGGATCCTTCCTTTGGCACCCCCCCCATAAATAATTTTAAAATTTAAACACAGAAAAATATATTATGTTTGCGAGTAGATTTTTAAACAGTACAGTACTGTTATAAGCAAATTGGAAATAAGAAAAATGCAGGACATTAAAAGTTCAGTGAACAGGTAATACTGCATTTTATTTTATACAAAAAACGCAGGAAATCCAGTCTCAACGCTCAGCCTATTCTTCAAAGGTAAATAGAGAGGATTCACAATCTCTGCTTTCGAGCCTTAATTTCTGCAAATTGATCAATGACCTCATCAAAATTCACCTTCTTTGCATATTCATGTTCAATTGAAAGTAAAGCCAGATTTGTCAATCTTGTCTGACTCATGGTCCACTGGGTCGATTTCGCTTCATAATGGATGTTTTCTGCAAAATTTTAAGATCAAAAGGTATAAAGCATGAACATGCATAACAAGCATGAACTATTATGACTTGAAATACATTAACTGAACAAATTGTCTGTGATTATTATATTATTATTTTGGGGTGGGGGGGGGTGGGGGGGGTTAAGTGCAAACACGACCCCTAAAAAAGTAGAAAACTATGAGCATTACTTACAAATAAGTAGACCACTGACAAAATGAAAATTAACAGTATATCCAGTAAATAAAGAAGTAAAAAAACATCACGACATCACGACGATGCATTTATAAACATTTAAACATCACTATGATACCACATTGTCAAAAATTACTGGACACTGGTATAAGTACCATGATATTGTTATAAACACCAGCACTTTATGCTTTATCATAATTATTTAATGAAACATACCTCATGTATGTGGAGTCACAGTGTCAAGTGAACAAGACTTGGAATGTCAGTTGCAGCCAGCTGGCTATGCTCAACAAACTGATGACTAAAACTTCAACAAACGTTCACCTTTCGATGTAATTTTTATCAAATATTTAATTTTTCGTTTGTAAATTTTGTATTGCCAATAAAAATAAAAATTTATTTTATAGTGGAAATTAACATTAAGCTGTTGTAATAGTTTGAACATTTTAACAATTTTTTCTTACTTTGGCGAATTTTTCATTTCGTTTGAAAATTTGTACTGGTATTTCAACTCTCCCGATGGCACCCCCCTCCTGGCTGTCCCCCGGGGCGGATCGCCCCCCTCGCACCCCCTTAGTACGCCACTGCTATCCAGTAATTTACAGAAATCAGTGTCCTCATCTCATTCATGAGGTGTCATGCTAAAATGAAATCAACTTACGCTTACTATTAACGATCGACAAAAGAAAAGAGGGTAAACAAAGAAAATTCATACGCATTTCCACATTTTTAATCCATACTCTACGCAACTTGTTTATATTCAGAAAAGTAATAAAAAGTTATATTGTTCTTATTTCCATGAACGTTGTTACAATCGTACGTAACAAATGCTGGCTCTAATCCGAAAATAGCAGCCATTCCACACTGACATCCTGCCAACCCCAACTATCATACATAACGAACACTGTTGAATGGAATTTCTAATTTCTACTGCTCATTTGGGAGGGAGCTGCGAGTCAATTTTAGTATGAACGCTTATGAATGAAATAAAACTTCACGAGGAGACTTCAGACTTGGTATATAAGACTATGCTTTGACTGTGTTTCGAAAGAAATATGGCTTCGGATCAATTACGTTATCAATATTTTCGGGTAGTTAAGAGAAAAAAAATGAGTAGTTTAGCCCAAGAAATACATTTGATGCTAAATCTACCCTACAGTTCGGGTCTTGTTGGTACACTTAAACATAATTAATTTAAATACTAAGTTTAATAACGTATGATAAGGCCTTTAACTAACATACCGAGTATATCTGAAAACTAAAGTTTAGCTGTGTATCAATGAAGGGAGTAAACGAAATAGTGAATCTTGTGTATTTTTGAAGCTTGATGTTTTAGATTCGTAATTAACGTGACTTTGGTTTTCAAATATATACTAATTAAAGGTCTGGACCTTTTCCAGTTTGTGTACCGTTTTTCATATAATTTATTTTTGCTTTATAAGGCTAACTAACGAAAATATCATGACCTAACCTAACCAATCGTCAAGGGCGTACAGTTAACCTAACGATTGGTTAGGTTAGGTCGTGATATTTTCGTTAGTTAGGCTTATAAGCCTAACTAAAGAGATTGATATTATCACTCATTTTTGATCTGAAAAGAAGCAAAAATAAATTATATGAAAAACGGTACACAAACTGGAAAAGGTCCGGTTAATATTCCGCGGAACACATCACTTAAACTCCAGAAAAACAACAATACATTCAAAATCCTTGTAAAAAATTATGAAAGAAAATATGTTCATATGCTGTGCAAATGAATGTTAATAAGATAAAAGATTAATATTTAATATGTTATCTAATCAAAATTGACAGCTGAAAGTAGTGGCAGCAAATAATTGTTTCTTTGTTTCTGTGACCATGAACTGTGACGACTGTGCCGGTTGTGAAGTAAACTTTGAAGACTTAATTCGTCTTGTTGCCATAGACGAAGATAAAGCTTTGGATTTTTTTTTTTTGGCAAATCACGGTGTGATATTAAAAACTCGTTTAGGATCACCTGAAGATCAGGGCCCCCAGCCCCCAGCCTCAATTACTAAATGATATCTTCGTTAAAACTAACGAAAATATCACGACTTAACCTAACCAATCGTCAAGGGCGTACAGTTGACCTAACCGGGCATTCAATTTAATTTATTATTATATTTGGTACTGTAAAGCAAAAAACCAAGAATACATGGTGGCCCTGATCTTCAGGTGATCCCTCGTTTATGTCCGAACTGTGGAAAAAAAGTTTATAGAAAAGACCAAAATATTTTCTGTTGTAATAGGCGGGTCTTTTCCATTTGGCGGCAGGCGGTTTTTTTTAACCAAATTTTCACCAGTAATACTTTTTTGTGTGCTAAATACGAATCTAACATGCTTTTTTGAGAGAAATGAAAGGAAAATATCGAAAAAAAAAGATTTTAAATACGAACTACTTTATACGGCGTACGAAAGGGAAATATTTATTTGAAATCAGCTATATCCTTTAATATTTTTCTAAATATATCTTCGTTTTCATTACGCCTCCGCCAAATAAATTCGCATAAGTACGAGTCTACCATCTGACGGTGTGTACCACAATGTCTTTTATTCCGGTGTTTCATGATATGCCACATGCTTTCAATACCTTGGGTATGTGCACCACTGTTTGGATCGACGAAATTTTCTGAATGATTCACTGTTCATGCAAATAATTGTAGCTTCTAGTTTTCCTATGTTCTGGTAGGCTTTCCACTTGTCACTAATAATAGTATTCCCTGGGCGGATGTTGGCTTTAATGCAGGACAACAGCGTTTCTTCATCTCTTCTAGGGACGGCATACAGGAATACTTCTTTGGTCTCCCTGCATACTCCACCGAATACCCATTGTTCCGGAAGCATTCTTCCCCTGTCATACTTCCGCTTACTGTAGCAGGTTTCATCTATTTCTACAGTTAGTCCTGGCCCACCGATAACTGCAGGGGTAGCGAGTAAAGACGCAGCGCATATCTGAAACAGAGCCGATTACATTAAGTTAGATTAGGGTAAGTTAGGTTAGGTTATAATTGTTATATTATGTAGATCTTACCTCTCTTAAATAATTATTGAAATCAACTGCTGTAGTGTGGGATATCTCAAGCTCTTTCTCGCAGTACTTCATAGTTCGTATTTAAAATCTATTTTTCGATATTTTCCTTTCACTTCTCTCAAAAAAGAATGTTAGATTCGTATTTAGCACACAAAAAAGTATTACTGGTGAAAATTTGGTTAAAAAAAAACGCCTGCCGCTAAATGGAAAAGATCCTAATAGGCAATATACTAACCGTAAAAAAGAGTAAATGTGTAAAAAAGTGTAATTTTAGTGCATCTAAGGTTTAAAGATTCGTGGCTAAGTAAGCATAAACTATCAGCAAATAAGAACTTAAGGTTTATCTACTATATAAAAGCAAGTTGTGTGTCTGTCTGTCGTTAAATTTTTTTGTCTCTCAAAAGAAAACTGAATTAGCTAAACAGGGCCCCTGGCCCCCTACAGGCGCGGTGCTGCCAGTAATTGGGGTAGGGGTGGGGCTGGGCCCAGTAAATGGAGGATGTGGGGGACGTAATTAGGGGACCACAGGGGTCCCCCCAATTACTGTCGGTTTAATTATTTTTGGTCAATAAAACTATAGAAAAGAACGCAGCCATGAAAATCTTGATCTTCAAATTTAATACAATCAGTCCACCCCAAGCAAGTGCTGAGCATAACAGCTAGTTAATATATATTTGCGTAAATATTTTTCGCAGTCCTATACACATACTTTTATAAAATTATCAAGTGAAACTGTTGTAGATTGGAAATCTTATTGCGAGTGTGCGAAAAGTGGATGCACATTAAAAAGCCTATAAGTGGAGATGGTGTTGTAGTTGAAACTGGTGAGTCACATTTCGGCCATCCAAAGTATAATCGCGGCCGTAAAGTGAAAGGAATTTGGGTGTTCGGAGGTATAGAAATTGTTTCTAAAATTTTTTTGTAACTTTTCCATTATACCCCGCAATTTTAATAAGCCCACAATGTCAATCGCCCTTGACGATTGGTTAGGTTTAGTCGTGATATTTTCGTTGGTTTATATATATATATATATATATTTTTTTTTTAACTGCAAACAACACACAGTATAATTAATGTAAAGAACGACGCTTGTATAGAAGAACGTTCCGCACAAGATGAGGAGAAAGAACGAACAAATTAAAAAATGAGGTAACCACCTGAGAATCGAACCCGGGATCTTTCGATTGCCGGTCAGATATGCTAACCACTACACCATGGGCCTCGATTAATCAGAAGTCGTAATTCTCCTACATACGAGCAGAAACCAATGCCCTGAGGGGGTACCTCCCGCATGTCGCACATATATACATTTTAACTGCAAACAACACACAGTATAATTAATGTAAAGAACGACGCTTGTATAGAAGAACGTTCCGCACAAGCATTAGCTACACTGATGCCACCCAAAACATTACAAACACAATCCAAGCAGCTAACACGATAAAAATACAGGCAGTTAACATTAAAACACGCGCAAAACACAACACCACACTCATCAGCATTTACATCCCACCAGATAGTTCACCTCAGGTGCCAGCCAATTACAATCCACAGTTGCACAATCTGGCCTCTCTCACTAATGTCATCTTAGGAGGAGACTTCAACGCTAAAGACACTAGTTGGTACCTTCACAACCAAAGCAACACCAGAGGCGCGAACATAGCCACACAACTAAACAGCCTCTTCATTCTTAACAATACAGAAGAACATACACACATACCACATCAAGCAGGATACTGAAACTCCTCCCCAGATATAACGTTCTGTTCCTCCTCACTAGCAACGCATACACACTGGAGAACAGAAAAACAACTGTCATCAGACCACCTGCCCATCACCATTACAACACGTTCTACACTCTGCCCCAACAGCCTTAGGCACATTTACAAAAATTACAAGAAAGATGATTGGGAACAGTTCAAAATACAGACTGAGGAACAATTCACCACATTAAACAGCACACCCATCATAAACATCAATACAACACTCAAGACATTTAATCACATCATCAATAATGCAAACAAATACATACCCAAGGGCAACATTAGGAAATACAATCCAAATTACACTAGAGAAATCGCCGAACTCATAAGACAACGTAACAACCTCAAACATAACACATAGAAGCCATAAAACAGTAGATACAACAGCTCAACACAGAAATAAACAACAACCTTAAAGAAAAACAAACAGAAACATTTAGGGAATTCATAACAACACTAAACCACTCCACAGATACATCCAGGCTATACAAGACTATAAACAGCATTACCCACTCTAACAGCGGCATTCAGACCTCACACGCGGCTAGCTGTCGCAGTCAAAATAATATCCCAACATATACACAACAAGCTAACATTCTAGTTAATCACTACGCAAAGATAAGTCACTTAAACAGGGACAACAACCAGAAACACGCAGACAGACAAACAGCCGGACACAAGAAAACCTACAGACTCGACACGACCATCACACCCTTCAATACAGACCAGACCCCCAAGAATCTGGTCCGTCTCCCAGGGGCCAGGGTTGACAGAATTAGAGATGAAGTGGATAGGATTGATGTTGCCTCCCGTCATTCGATGTTGGTGACGATGGCAGGGGGCAACGACTCGTATAGGCCCGATCCGAGAGTGCCTGACCTTTTGGAGAGATATAGGGGGTTAATTAGGTCCCTCAAGGCGAGGTCAGATAGGTCTTTAGTTCTAGGCATTACCCCTAGGCACTGTTTGGGTCTTAGGATTACGTCTAAAACAATATTTTTTAATACTAAATTAGAAGAGATTTGTGCTAAGGAAAATGTACCCTTCGTAAAGCTGTGGTCAGAATTCAGTGATCCTAGCCTTTTTATAAAAGATGGGGTGCATTTTAATGAAATAGGTAATGCTAGGCAGGTAGGTTAATTGACGCGTGACTCGGGACTTGTTGGGGTAATTTGATATACCGGGTTTTAAACTCCTTACTAATGATAGGTTACATAGGATTGGTGGCGGCGTTTTGCTGTACATTCGTAATTCCCTTAGGGCTATCGAAGTTAAGATAGATTTTCCGGCAGCAATTAAATGCGATATGCGTTGAAGTTAGGGCGCGTAGTCTTAGTTTTAATTTTGTTGTTGTTTATAGACCTCCCGTTCAACCCCTCGATACCGATACTAGATTTTACACACTTCTTGATAGCTTTATTAATAATCGGGATAGTATAGTTGTCGGAGATTTTAACTGCCCTAACGTTAATTACGAGACTTTTACCGTAGAAGACGTCAATAATGTCCCCGATGTGGACGATATCATTCCATTTAGCAGCGAGACTATTTTGGATGAAATAACTGTTTACGAGGGTAAAATTGCGCATTATATCGATAGGCTCAAAGTTAGCAAGGCTCCAGGCCCTGACGCGTTTTATCCTAGACATCTGAAAGATTTGAAAGACGTTATCGTAGGCCCCTTAACGAAGATTTTTAATCAGTCACTGAAAACGGGATTATTCCTGAAGACTTCAAATTAGCTAACGTCACGCCCATTTTTAAAAGGCGACCGTACAGTAGCTAGCAATTATAGGCCCATTAGCTTAACGTCAATTGTCGGTAAACTTTTGGAATCCATAGTTAGGGATCGTATCATCGATCACTTAGAAAGTCGCGATTTGATCAATAGTAGTCAGCATGGGTTTCAACACCATAGATCTTGTTTAATTAATTTGTTAGAATTTTATAGCGAAATAGTGCGCGAATACGATAGGCATAGAGCGGTTGACATTATTTATTTAGATTTTAAAAAAGCGTTCGATACAGTTCCGCATAGAAGATTAATTGCGAAGGTTAAAGCGCACGGTATACGCGGTCAGGTAGCTAACTGGTTAGAGGAGTGGCTTTGTGCTAGGAGACAGAGGGTCGTTGTTAATGGTAGTGAATTGGGGTGGTTGGACGTAGGTAGCGGTGTCCCACAGGGTTCAATGTTAGGCCCATTGCTATTCGTAATTTACATTAACGACATAGATGTAGGATTGACTAGTAACGTGTCAAAATTCGCGGACGATACTAAAATAGGCGGTATGGTTGTTAACGAGGACGATAGAAAGAGGCTCCAAGACGACGTAAATAGGTTTATGGAATGGACGGATAAGTGGCAGATGCAATTTAACGTAGACAAATGTAAAGTTTTGCATATAGGTTCTCGTAACAATAATTACACGTACACGATGGATTTTAAAGAGTTAGCGAGCATTGACGAGGAAGTAGATTTAGGCGTACGCGTATCTAAGGATTTAAAAGTTAGAAACCAGTGCCTGGAATCTTGCGCAAAAGCTAATAGGATGTTAGGCTTCATAGCGCGTAATTTCGAATTTAAATCGAAGAATATTATATTGCCCCTTTACAAGTCCCTAGTCAGGCCTCATTTAGAATATGCCGTTCAGGTTTGGTGCCCGTATTTGCGTGAGGATATTGATAGGTTAGAAAGGGTTCAACGTCGTGCCACGAAACTATGATAATTCCGTCATTGTGCAACAAGTCTTATGAAGATAGGATTAAAGAGTTAGACTTGCATTCACTCGAAACTAGGAGATTAAGGGGAGAGCTTATTGAAGTTTTCAAAATCGTTAATAAAATCGATAACGTAAATTTTGATAAACTGTTCACTTTCTGTGATAGCGTGGGGTAGACACCCCAGTTAGGTTACTTAGGTTCTAGCAAACAATCAAAAGCACTTACCGGTGCGTTGAATTAGGTATTCCTTGAAGCCTACCGTTTTATTCCTGTGTCCCACAACAGCCTACCTAACTCTCTCTTACATTACCAATTTAGAAGCTATAGACATTACCCCTAACATTACTTAAGTACGAACAACTTCCTACCCGATTTGTTACCTTAGATTCATCACCTAATTTTACTCAGCACCAAAGATTAGGTCAGATAGGAAAAAACATGTCTAGGCCAGACCAAAGCAATACGAACAGCCCGTTGGTTCGTTTATGGCTTCGTCTTGCCATTCAGCTTAGATTTAGTGATATTTACTCTTTAGTGACTTTTAGACTATATACATATATATACATACACGTCACCTCACTCCTCCCCTACAAGTTTAGTCTGTCAGGGGGATGAGGGACCCTAGACGACCTGCGGAGCGGGGTTGATGTAGTAGGATCAGGTGCAACCTGTATAGGCGGGCAAGTTGAACCATTTTCCGGAGGATCAGTTCTCTCTTCCGGAAGACTCTGGTCCTTCTGCACTTCCCGTTCCCATATCTGGTCCTGATGGCGTTTAATAGAACGACCATCTTCTAGTTGGCACTTGAAGGAAACAGGGCCCGTTCTCTCCTGCACAGTTGCAGGAACCCATTTTGGTCCAGCCCCATAGTTGCGAATCACAACTGGATCATTAGGTTTCGCTTCTAGAACTCTCCCTCTTTTAGTGTCGTGGTACAACTTCTGTTTTTCCTGATGGCGTAAAACTCGTTGTTGTAACATTTCGTTTGGACGTAACAAATCAAAAACTGAACGAATTCCCGGCCAATCAGAAGTTTAGAGGGAGACACCCCTGTCGTGGTGTGTGGTGTTATTCGATATTTAAACAAAAATTTATCCAACACCACTTGCATTTCCTCCCCACGAGAATGACGCAAGGCCGACTTGAAAGTACGGACCATGTTTTCCGCGAGACCGTTAGTAGATGGGTGGAAAACACTAGACCGGACATGTCTAATGCCATTTAGGTGGACGAAGGAACGAAATTCCTCACTGGTAAAACAAGTACCATTGTCGGAAACCAGGACTACGGGTAAACCCCATCGAGCGAAAACTGAACGGAGTAAGCGAATCGTTACACCCGAAGTCGTGGAAGTGGTTGGAAAAATTTCCACCCACTTAGAGTAGGCGTCCACCATGACTAGGAAATAAATATTATTTATAGGACCTGCATAGTCAACATGGATCCTATGCCACGGTATAGTAGGCCATTCCCAAGGATGAAGTGGACTTTTCCTTGGGAGATCTCTGTTCTCTAGGCAGCTTTGACAGGAACGAACCAATGATTCGAGTTCTCCATCTAAACCAGGCCACCAGAAATAAGCTCTCGCCAGCTCTTTCATTTTTGTTGCGCCCATGTGTTCAGCGTGAAGTTCCTTCACTAAATTCGACCTGCCTTTATTTGGAATAATCACTCTGTGGCCCCATAAGAGACAGCCATTTTGAATAGAGAGGCCAGACTGACGCTGAATAAAAGGCTGTAATTCACTCTCAACCTTAGTAGGCCAACCAACTGAGCAGAAATGGATGACCCTAGACAGAATAGGGTCTGATTTTGTCCATTGCTCTATTTGTACTGCAGATACTGGAGTGGATTCCAAAAACTCCACCAAGTGAACCCATTCTGTAGGTATAGGTACACAATCATTTGGATTTTCTAAAGGCAACCTACTTAGCGCATCAGCCGTACCTAGAAGTTTACCTGACCGATGTACTAAGTCAAATTTATAGGCTTGTAGAATCAGTGCCCATCGTTGAATCCTACCTGAGGCCATAACTGGAATATTTTTATTAGGTGAAAATAAACCTAAGAGAGGCTTATGGTCAGTAATTAGTTTAAATTCATGACCCCATAGATAGAAATGAAATTTTTTTACTGCAAATACTAAGGCTAATGCTTCACGTTCCACTTGTGCATATCGTCTTTCCGTCTCAGTTAGTGTTCTAGAAGCAAAACAGATAGGCCTATCTACACCATCAATGTGGTGAGATAACACTGCCCCAATTCCATAAGAACTGCTGTCTGCTGAAACTACGAGAGGAAGTTTAGGATCATAATGCACTAGGAGAGTGGACTTTAGTAGTACGTCCTTGGAAGCCTCAAATGCTTCCTTTTGAGTTTTCTCCCATCTCCACTGTTCCCCAGATCGTAATAGCTTATTCAGGGGTTCAAGGAAAGTCGATGCATTAGGCAAAAATTTCCTATAAAGTTTAGGAGACCTAAATAAGCTTGTAACTGTGTGATGTTTTGTGGAGGTGGTGCCTTTTCTATTGCTTCTAGTTTATCCACCGTTGGATGAATGCCTGAGGCATCTATGCGGAACCCTAAATATGAAACCTCGTTAGTGACCCATGAACACTTTTCTCTCTTTAGCTTAAGTCCAGCATCCCGGAGTCTTTTTAGAACCGTGGTTAATCTAGTTAGGTGTTCTTTTTTAGTCGAACCTGAAATGAGGACATCATCTAGAAAGCAAAGTACCCCTGGAATGTGACCTAGAACTTGGTCCATTGTCCTCTGAAAAATACCTGAGCCGATGCTATTCCATAGCATAGCCTATTGTACTTATATAGGCCTCGGTGCGTATTTATGATAGTTAATTCTTTAGAGTTTTCATCTAAACTTAGTTGAGCATAGGCTTGGGACATATCGAGTTTTGTGAAATATTTTCCCCCAGCAAGAGAGCTAAATAATTCATCAGGCTTGCGTATAGGATAGCAATCTAGAAGGACGGCTCTATTTGCTGTTAAACGGTAATCCCCGCATAACCGCACGGACTTTGTCCGGTTTTAGTACAGGAACTACTGGGGCAGCCCACTTAGGTGTGTGACTGGTTCAATAATTTTATCTTTTAGCAGCCTGTCAATTTCTAAATCTACCTTCTCCCGCAGTGCATGCGCAATTGAACGAGCCTTACAAAATTTCGGAGTTACATTAGGATCTACTTCTATGCAGACCTGATGGCCTTTTAGGTTGCCTACTTCAGGCCCAAAAATAGAAGAAAACTCCCTTAACAATGAGTCTATGTCAGATGGATATGAAAGTGTATGCACAATCTGCCTGACCCCTTGGCAAGATTTTGTCAATTGGCATTTCCAAAGCATCAATCCAATCACGGCCTAGTAGAGTAGGCCCTTGCTCATCCACCACTAAAAGGGTTAAGGGATGAGACAAAGTTTTCTGGTTAAGTGTAACTGTGACGTATGCTTCTCCCAAATAGGTATTTGTATGTCACCGTACTTCTTCAAAATTGTTTTAGATGCATGTAGTTTAGGTGTGTTTTTGAAAATCTTATCAAAACTACCTTGGACATGACCGTCCGGGCAGCACCCGTATCCAATTCTAGAGGAACTGTAATTCCATCTAGGCCTACCTCTACAATATATGGGCCTGTATTTTCCCCACTTTGCTGCTCATAGAATAGGTACTCCACTCCAATGTTCGAAGTATTTCCCTTTTGAGGATTTATACTAGAAATGTTAAAATTAGAATTTTCACCCTTTGTTTTCTTTGAATAACACACTTTAGCTATGTGGCCTATTTTACTACAGTTTCGGCAAACTGCTTCTTTAAAAGGGCAATCTTTCTTCCAATGGTGTTTTCCACACCCTGTACATGGCTTGGAAGGCTTAGTAGAATTAGTAGGCTTAGTCATATTCGCCTCATACCTTTTATTTGCCTGTCTAGTAGGCTCGTAGGTCTGCCAGGCCTAGAAGATTTAAAGCTATTTACGTGTTGGCTTTACTACTATGATTTCCAAAAGCTCTAACATCTTTAGCAGCTGCTTCTCTAGCCGTAGCTATTTTCTACAGACTAAAAGTTAGGTCCTGTATGGCTAATAGGGCTCTCTGGGTAGACTCCTCTTTGAGACCCATTACAAACCTATCTCTTAGCATTTCATCTAATTTGTCCCCAAATTTACACGTACGGCTATGGCTTTTATTCCTGCAACAAACTCTGCAATGCTTTCATTTCCCGTCTGATGCCTTGAATAAAATTTGAAACGTTCATAGATGAGAACTACTCGGGGTTTGTAGTGATCGGTTAGGGCCGTACCAATTCATTATGGTGCAAGTCCGGTGCTTTAGGAGAAACTAGGTCATAACTAAACAAACGTTTTAGGGCCATTATAGTTAAAAAGGTAGGTACTTTCTTAGCATCCGGAATGGAATTTGCCTCGAAAAAAACAAACCCTAGTGGCATAAGCTTCGAAGTCCTCCCCATTGTCTTCGTAGGGCTTATATGGCCAATCACCGACATGCTAGAGCAAAACCGAATTAGACCAACTCACGTGAAAGTAGGTTAGGTTAGGTTTAACTTTGGTCTAGTTATTGAATAGTGAATTTTATTAGAGTTAGGGCTGAATAGTGAATTGTATTAGAGTTAGGGCTGAGTAAGAATTAGTTTAGAGGTAGGGCTGAGTAGGAATTAGTTTGTAGAGTTAGGGCTGAGTAGGAATTAGTTTTAGAATTAGGGCGGCGGGACCTACGCTATAGTACGGTAGCTTCCCCACACAACAAACCAAATCGGACGACCCACTAGTCTGCATCCAATTTTCCAAACAACCACTTGAACCCAATAAGCCAAATTAACCCAATAAGCCAAATTAACCCAATGAGCCAAATTTAACCAATGAACAAAATTTAACCAAATGAGCAAATCCCATCCTCGTCGCCAAATGTGATAGCGTGGGGTAGACACCCCAGTTAGGTTACTTAGGTTCTAGCAAACAATCAAAAGCACTTACCGGTGCGTTGAATTAGGTATCCTTGAAGCCTACCGTTTATTCCTGTGTCCCACAACAGCCTACCTAACTCTCTCTTACATTACCAATTTAGAAGCTATAGACATTACCCCTAACATTACTTAAGTACGAACAACTTCCTACCCGATTTGTTACCTTAGATTCATCACCTAATTTTACTCAGCACCAAAGATTAGGTCAGATAGGAAAAAACATGTCTAGGCCAGACCAAAGCAATACGAACAGCCCGTGGTTCGTTTATGGCTTCGTCTTGCCATTCAGCTTAGATTTAGTGATATTTACTCTTTAGTGACTTTTAGACTATATACATATATATACATACACGTCACCTCACTTTCGATAATAGCAATACTCGTAATAACGGATTTAAGTTGCGTGGCAGACGTTTCATTACTAATATCGCTAAAATCTTCTTTACGTTTAAAGTAATTGATAAATGGAATAATCTTCCCGCGTCAGTCGTGAACTCTACCAGCGTTAATGTGTTTAAGAAACGTTTAGATAGGCATTTAAAAATATTAACGTTGTTTAATATAATAATAAAACAATTAGTAACAGGAGCTCTGGGGGTGGTGATCGGGGATGAGTCTGTTGATGACTAATGCCAGCTTGTGACATGCCAGCGTGTAATATGCCAGCAAAAAAAAAAATTAAAACTAACACGAACTTCGATGTAGCTCGTAGCGTAAAGTAACCATTTTTGTTATTCCTTTTTTTTTTCTCTCTCCTTATTTGCATGTCTGTAACTCTCTTCATTGCATGTCTGTAGTTTGCAGGTATGATAGTGTTTAAGTTAAGAATGTTGCATGGTTTGTAATGCGTTTATTTTACTTCTTTCATATTCCACCCCTTTCCGGCAGAGTGGCTGCATCTCTACCTCCCTATGGAGTGAAGGACCGGTCTGCAACTGCTGGAGGTATCTACAGATCTACAGAAGCTAAGGCTAACAAAGACCCTAAGATCCACTCTAAGGTTAGCCCGAGAGAAAGGAAAGAGGGGGGGTTAAAAGAGGAGAATAAAGGTTAAGTAGTAGCAAAACCTATCATTTGTGGGTTAACATTCATTCAGAAAAAGAGAAAGAAAGACTCCCATCATCATCGCGGCCACTGCCAACAAGTCGGAAAAAATAGTCGAAAGAATAGGAAAGGGGTGAAAGATGAAAAGAAGTAAAATAAGAACGCTTATAAACCATGCAAACACAGTCTTAACTCACTGTCATACCATGCAAACTACAGATATGCAAGTAAAGAGAGTTACAGACATGCAAGTAAGGAGAGGATAAGAAAAAAAAAGTAGGTAGAATATAACAAAAAGTGAGTTAGTTTACGCTACGAGCTACATCTACGTTCGTGTTAGTCTAATTTTTTTTTTTAATAATAATTTTATTGCTAGCATCACAAGCTGGCATTAATCGTCACCAGACTCAGCTATGTGTTGCTTTGAGTTAAAAATGTGTTGTTCTTTGAGTTAAGACTGTGTTGCATGGTTTGTAATGCGTTCTTATTTTACTTCTTTTCATCTTTCACCCCTTTCTGGCAGAGTGGGCTGCATCCTCTACCTCCCTATGGAGTGGAGGACCGGTCTGCAACAGCTGGAAGTATTCTTTTCGACTATTTTTCCGCTTGTCGGCAGTGGCCGGCGGATGATGATGGTGTCCTTCTTTCTCTTTTTCTGAATGAATTTTAACCCACGATGATAGGTTTTGTTATTTACTTAACCCCATATTCTCTTCTTTTAACCCCTTACTTTCTTCTTTCTCTCGGGCTAACCTTAGAGTGGATCTTAGGGTCTTTGTTAGCCTTAGCTTCTGTAGATCTGTAGAACATCAAAAACATTAAGAATTCGAAGGCTACTGGACCAGACAACATATCTGACATACACCTTAAACACTTGGGCCCACAGAGAATACTAGCTCTCACAAACATCAGCACATATTCATACCCCACTGTATTATTCCTGACATATGGAAACAAGGTAAAATTATTACACTACTCAAACCAAACAAAAATCCAACAGAACCAGCTTCCTATAGACCCATTACTTTACTATGCACACCTTCCAAAGTAACAGAAAGACTAATCTTACAAATCACCAACCACTCAACCACGACATTACTCACTAACCTCACGCAGCACATCATGGATGGCATCAACTCCAGACGACCAGCTCAACGTACACTATTAGCAACAATAGACATTAGTAAAGCATTTGATGCTATCCCACGCTTCCCTCTCACAAACAAAATACTCAACACAAAACATGCACAATAACACCAAAAGGTGGCTGAGCAACTATCTTTCAGGGAGATACTCACATGTCACATTTAATGGCAAGTCATCCAAAAACAAGCTTTTCCGAACGGGGTCCCTCAAGGCTCTGTTCTCTCACCAACACTGTTCAACTTATACATGCATGACATTCCAAACCCATAGATAACAAGCTTATCTTATCATCATATGCAGATGACATCACTCTAACATCCACCCACAACAACATCGACACCGCTACAAATAACCTACAAACATACTGTACATAAACAGTATACAAGACTGGCTCTCACACAATAGACTCAAAGTAGCGCCCACAAAATCAACCATCACCTTGCTAACAAGCAACACTAAAGAACACCAGATAACTCCACATATTACACTAAACAAACCAACATTCCACACACTCACAGGACCAAAATACTTGGAGTCACATACAACACATCATTATCTTTTGCAAACCACATTCAGACATTAAAAACAAATGTACGTCAAGACTTAACACGCTTAGGGTACTAACAGGCACAAACTTTGGACACCAGCAGGAAACAACATTACTCATATACAAACAACATATTTCGCTCAGTTATGGACTATGCTAGCCCATGCTGGGCACACATTATCTCAACACACACATAAACACCTTACAGACAATACAAAACAACGCACTTCGTATCATTACAGGATGTACTCAAATAACACCAATAGAATACCTGCACACAGAAACAAAATACTGAAAGTTAGGGAACAGTTAGACATGAAGGGAACACAATTCATGGCAGCAGCGACAACTAACCCACAACACCCTTGCCACTACATGTACAATCATGCACCAACACCTCGCACCATTAAGGTAACACCAGAGAGACATTATAACCAAATACTCCATTCCATACCACGCCCCACAGACATTACACAGTACAGAAACACATACACACACCTAACCCACAAAGCACTGACACGACTCGGTCCGAATGCGGTCCTAGGTGCGAAACTTACCCCAACTTACAGACATATAAACACAGACTAAACAACTCCACAGACGACACCTGCCACCTGTGCCTGGACACACCACAAACAATTGAACACATTATGACAGACTGTACCGCTCTAGCACAACATAGAACACAACACAACATCACTAGTGCGCTGAACCACTGGTCCACTCCGGAGAGGGCGATCGGTTACCCGCGTGCCGCCGGCTTGCTCTATCAGGGTGGGCTGATCGGCTAACCAACAACAACAACAACACCAACAAACTCAGAAGAAAATTACCATTTTATTTTTCGAATCAATTATATTAATTCTATCACCATACAATTTACAAATGCAGTACCAGTCCATGCAGGCAAGACAATTGTTTACTGCAAGATTTTCATAATTAGAAATGTACTTTCTTTGCTTTCTCTCTAGCAAAGTGGTAAATGATTCTGATGAAATTTAAAGTACGGGCTAACTGGCTTTCAATTAAAATGGTTCCCAGATCTGTCAGTCGGTCTTGGGCATTGGTGGACCGCAGATAATATTTTAGCTGTTTCACTTTGATTATGATAATCTCTATAAAATGTATGTTCATTAATTATATTTCCTCTCTGTTATTTAATCAATTGCTTTATTAATATTTTTAGATTTTATCCCCCCTCCCGTTTTCCGGGCCCCCCGAAATTTAACCCGGCTTCCCCACCCTCTCGGCGGCCTTATATATATTATATATATATATATTATATATATATATTGACCATTGGTTTAGGTTAAGTCGTAATATTTTCGTTAGTTTAACGAAATATCACGACTAAACCTAACCAACCGTCAAGGGCGATATATATATATATATATATAAATAAGCATTTTATTAATATATGTACATAGTAAATGTCCATAATAAATTTCTAACCAGTTTGATATTTGTTTCCAGTAATGTGCCAATCTGTGCCAGTACTTTGCGTAACCTTGTATATAGATTTATCACCAGGTTTTTTGAATCTGTTAACACATTAATAGAGCTTCTGCTGGTTGGAGAACTGGCGTTGATATATTTTATATAGATCTAGAATCTTGGGATGTTTGTGTAAATTGCTAAATGTCTATCTTGTTGAGAGATAAATAGGTGACTGTATTTGGTGAAGATACCTATTATTTTTATTCTATAATTTTATATGGGCCGCTTGTATGGTTTACAACATCGATATTTAGTGAAGTTACGGACAAACATTTCCTTACTCATCCCATTGTTTATTTAGAAACTATATGGCAAGAGAATGACAAAAAAGTAGGTTACAGATTACTGTGGGAATTGTCCAATCAAGGATCAGAAAACGGAGTTAAAATTTGTGAATTGTTCATTCAGAGAACGGAAGACTGAACTACAGATTATGTACTGTGCAGTCGGGGACCTTTTTTTTCAAAGGCTGATCAGTCAGAGGAAGGAAAATATATTTACAACTGAAATGTGGTTTTATATACAGGGTGGGACAAAAAACTATTACCCTGATTTTGAACAATATAATTTTACCTTTATCAAATGTTATTTGTACAATCAATATATGTGTCCTGTATAGAATTTCATGGTCTATCTCGTGGTGAAGTTGGATTTTTGCTAACTGTAACCATTATTTTGTAATTCGCTGTTATACAGACACGGGTAGAAAAACTTTGTTTCTATACAGTTACCTAATTGAGTCCAAGATTATGCGGAATGTGCCCTCCTCCATTACACTGGTATGCATATGAAATTTTTTTGTCTGCTGTGAGGGTTTTTTCAACTCATATTATATTTCGACCATGCTGAATTCGAAAATGACATTGGTTTTCCTCAATCAGGTCAGGTTTTTTATTGGCCATTTATTATAAGTCCAATTTTATCCCCAAATTTATTGATTTTTTTAGCTTAAACACTGTAGATACGAGTAATATTATAAGAACACTCGTGAAAAATGAAAACATTGTGTGAATAAATACTTTTATTCATACAATGAATATGGAAAAAAGTTTATTGAGGAAGGAAGAAGTTTTTTTGGCTTTCCGTCTGTGTTTTTCTTCGGGCACGTCTCGCTTCAAACACCAGCAATAGTCCGCCAGCATATTGATATCCCAGTTTCCCTGGTACCTCTCTTCCATTATTTTGATATCTTGGTGAAATCGTTCACCCTGTTCCTCACTATAATCCCCAATTTTCAGGAAAATAGTCCAAGTGGGACCACAAAAAGTGCATTTTTATGGACATGCGCGACCCATGAGCTTTGAAAGCTTCCATCAAGTTTTCGACAACGGACTCGTATTCTGGACTTCTACGCTTGCCAAGAAAATCAGTGACAACTGATTTGAATGCCTGCCAGGCATTCTTCTCAGTTGGAGTCATTGCGTTTTCGAACTGAGTATCCTTGATCAAAGTTCGAATTTGAGGACCATCAAAAACCCAGCA
Source organism: Bathynomus jamesi (assembly GCA_023014485.1). Classification (NCBI taxonomy): domain Eukaryota; kingdom Metazoa; phylum Arthropoda; class Malacostraca; order Isopoda; family Cirolanidae; genus Bathynomus; species Bathynomus jamesi. The sequence continues at coordinate 6,360 of JAJOZX010009456.1, read as the reverse complement.
TTTAGTTTAGCATCAGATATATGAGGAAATTTACTCTCGAGATATCGGAATGCTGAACCCTCCTTATTCATTGATTTGATGAAATTTTTCATCAAGCCCAGCTTAATATGAAGTGGTGGGAGCAAAATTTTTGTTGGTGGTACAAGGGGCACTGAAACGACATTATGCGACCCAGGTTCAAAATTCTCTTGGATGCCCATTCACGCTGTGCATAGTGCTTCTCATCCGCTCGGCTATCCCATTTGCAGAGGAAACATGGGTATTTCGTGTATCCCCCTTGCATTCCCAATACAAATGCCACAATCTGAAAAAAAATGAAAATATTTAAAGAATTTAGAGAATTTGTTCTATCAGATAAAAAAATCTATGCATTGGACTGTATCACTTCTGTGGGGAAGTTAAGTGTTCTTATACGCTCTCAAATAACCTTTGGAAAAACAACATAGTCAATAGCAATAGTTTACTTATGATATTAGTATTACCTTCAAATCTCCACAGATCCTCCAGTTATGTTGGTCGTATACGAGAGCATCCAGTAAAATTTTCATGTTATCGTAGCTCTCAGTAAGTTGTACGGAATGTGCTACAGGGACTGATGCAACCCTATTCCCAATGTTGAGAAGTACTGCTTTCAAACTTCGTTTAGACGAGTCTATAAATAGCCTCCATTCTGATGCGTTATATGGCAGGCCCAAGGATTCGATTAGCCCCTCAACATTGCAGCAGTACACTAAGGAAGAGGTATTTTCGTGCACTGCAAAAAACTTGCGGAATTCTTCCTCTCGTTTCCTATACCAGGAGAATGTTGTTCCCGGAGCCAGCAAGTTGTCCTCTCGAAGTCGTGAGCCCAAGATCTCGGCAGCTAATTTGGAAAGTCCTAAATCCCTGGTAAGATCATTAAGTTTGGCCTGGTTGAGAGGCCTCGGCTCATTTGAAGCGGTATTTTGAGGTATATACGACTGGGACTGGTCATTGGCATTGGTCATTGATTCATCATCAGAATCATCGAAGTCCAGGGTTTGAGGTGGGTCGGGTATTGGAATTCCAGGACCATGGGGTACAGGTCTCATAGCAGAAGGAATGTCAGGGTATACAACAATGTGTTTATTCTTCTTGTTAACTCCTGAAAATAGAAACACAGAAACATGGATATAAAACTTGCATATGAAATAGAAGAAGCATTCAGACAGTGGCGGCTCGTGAGGGAAGGCTGCGGTCTGTAAGATATGAAATAGGTCGATGGAGTCTGTATATTTTCTTTCTTTTTCATTCATATTGTCCCTTCGGGGACAATATGAATGAAAAAGAAAGAAAATATACAATCATTGTATATGTAAATGACTTGTAACAATATGTATGTAACAATATGTATGTGTAAATGTATTTTCTATAACAATATGTATATGTAAATGTATGATTACCATTATGGTGAATATTATGCTATATATGGTGAATATTACATTATGGTGAATATTATGTCAAGTTTCATACGAGGATTTCAAAATATTTAAGAAAAATAAATTTATAAGCCCACCTTGGAGGTTTGTCATGCAGAAATAGCAATCTGTCACGTGATCCTTTCCTTCTCTCCAAATCATGGGAATTCCAAAAGGCAAAGATTTCGCTCTGCCTTTGCTCCATCTTCTCAAATTTTCAATGCACGTCTTGCAGCACATATGAGGGGCGAAATTTTTGTCCTGGTCCCCTAGCTTAATTCCAAAGTATGCTCTATACATTGTCTTCACAAATTTAGTGATTTGGGACTGGTTATTTGGCATGGTAACCGTCCCACATATGTAGCAGAATCTATTGGGATCATTTTTACACGCTCTATTCATTATGAAATATTTTATCTATATGCCTGAAAAGTAAAAAAAGATATTATACAAGTGAAACAAGTGATGATAGATGTTACTGTTCCAATTCCGCTTTGACAAAATCACGAAAAATTCTATTTTACTTATGAGGCCATAGCCGGATAACCTGAGCTGATTGAGAAAAACGGATTGCAGATTCGAAATCAGCAGGAAAAACTCTATAAGAATCACTTACAAAACCCTTGACAGCAAAATTGATGCATACCAGTGTTATCAATGCACGCTTGCAACCTTGACTTCTCCCTTATCGACGGCAGTACCGCATGAAGGATTTTTTCTTGGTAATAAGCAGCAGTGATTTTGGCATTTTGATCAACAAAAACAATCTCTGACTTCTCCCTAACTTTGAAATAAAGATGAAACCATGACTTTTTGAGAAAAGCGGACGTTCCCTGCAAAGTCGATCTAGACTGATAGATTTTTTGTCCTGTCTTCCATAAACTCGCTCATTTTGTGTGTTTATGTTGAAGCAACCGTAAAGGTCTTCTCGTCGCTGAACCATATTTTCGACACCTCTCTGGGGAATCGATCTAACAGAGCACGACATTTTTCACTCTTGCTTGCTTATTTGATGCAGAGAGCTTATGAACTTCGACTCTTTTAAAACATTTAAGACCAGATCATCTTTTACTATACGACGAACACTAGAGCGAGAAATACCAGTAGTTTTTTAAATTTCTCTAACGGACTTGTGGGTGTTGGGCCGTTCTTCTTGACTGCATATCATGGATGAAACCGTGTCAATATTTTCCTCAGTACGTGATGTTTTGGCCTTTCCACTGCCTTCTTTTCGTTTGGTCGACCCTGTATATCGTTTTCTTTATGAGATATTGAAGTCCAGGTATCGTCCATCGTTTATTTGGAAACTCTTTCTTCATTCGTTTTACACCCAGTGTTTCTCCTTACGCAGGTTCAATATCAATGCTTCATCTTCCAAAGAGTATTTCATTATGTTATAACTTGTTCACCAACTATAGCAGAATGATGGTCTGAAATGAAAAAGGAAATAAATTAATTATTTTGTGTAAAAATTAGGAAAATTAATTTTTATGGAGAAACTGACTGTCATCAGTTGCTGACTTTGACCGCCTTTCAATTGAGCACCATATTCTGATACCTCCCTCCAGTTGTGAGCCTGTACCTCTACTCCTGGACGTTAATCTAGATTCAAAGCCAGCGTTTGAAAGAGTAAAAGTATGGGTACAACATACGGCCAGCAGTAAGATCAATATACAGGGTGAGCCACAATATTTTTTCAAAAGTTGGGTAATAGGTTTTCTTGGCCCATCCGGTATAAGTGTACGATGATTTTACTAAATCTGACCAATTAATTAAAGGCAAATAAATACTTACTATTCTAATACGTGACAGTTCCTATGTTAAAAATTGACAGACGTCTTTTACCAGTGTCCTCTGTTGAACAGAACAAATAACTAATTAACAGAGTGAATGAAGTCATTTAAGTCTTGTTAATATTTATAAGTTAAAACACAATTTCTGAAACTAAAGTTAATTTGACTTCCTTCAACAGTTCCTAATATTTTAAATGACATGCCAAATGTCGTAAAATACATATAGGGTGTTCAAAAAGAAACGCAACCCGAAACAGAAAGAAAAGGGTTAGGTTACAATGATATAAGCATTCTTCAATGGGTTGCGTTTCTTTTTGAACACTCTGTACGTTATTAATGATAAAACCGGAAAAGTGCTTGGATGCTAATACACATAACATAATCGAAATGCAAAATACTCATAGTTTGTTTATATATATATATATATATATATGGGAATGAACTCAGAATGGTCCCCTGAGTTTTTTATGATACACACAGACCGTGCATGGAACAAGGAACTCTTCTGGGATAATTAAATGCACTATAGTCCGAATAAGTAATGGTAATGACAAATACCATAGTTTTTCTTTTCATGATGCTAGCCCGACGTGGGCAACGGTCACTCGCAAAGAGGTCCCATAAATATAGCTTCCCTCACCAGCTATCTGCAAAGCAGACAGGATCCAGCTGTGGGACATGGATCTAGGGTTTAAAGCAGCCTAGCCCTGCTGCATTTAGAACCTCAATATAAGCAAAGACTCGCTGCCTTCACGTCAGATTGAATAATTAAAGAAAAAGGGGTAACTATTATATTTTTAGCCAAAAACCAAAACTTAAACCTCAACTGGCAGAATTGAGCGTCCACTTTTCAAGGCACATAACATGTCCGTTTCAAGATGGGAATGAACTCAGAATGGTCCCCTGAGTTTGATGTATTTGATGTATTCAATCTGACGTGAAGGCAGCGAGTCTTTCGCTTATATTGAGGTTCTAAATGTAGCAGGGCTAGGCTGCTTTAAACCCTAGATCCATGTCCCAAAGCTGGATCCTGTCTGCTTTGCAGATAGCTGGTGAGGGAAGCTATATTTATGGGACCTCTTTGCGAGTGACCCGTTGCCCACGTCGGGCTAGCATCATGAAAAAGAAAAACTATGGTATTTGTCATTTACCATTACTTATTCGGACTATAGTGGATTTAATTATCCCAGAGGAGTTCCTTGTTCCATGCACGGTCGGTGTGTATATATATACAGAGCTGGGCATTTGCGGCATATTTTGCGGTACTGCGGTACTACCAAACTACCAAACCGGCACCAAACCGGTACGCGGAAATTTGAATGCGGTAGCGGTACTGCGGTACTTTCAGCGATCCTTTGCGGTACTGCGGTTCCGGTTTGCGGTAGTACCGCAGTACCGCAAAACAGAGCTGGGCACTTGCGGCATATTGCGGTACTGCTGCACTACCAAACCGGTACGCGGAAATTTGAATGCGGTAGCGGTACTGCGGTACTTTCAGCGATCCTTTGCGGTACTGCGTTATGGGTACTGCGGGGTGGTAGTGCGGTGGTACCGCAAGTACCGCAAAATATGCCGCAAATGCCCAGCTCTGTATATATATCAGAGCTGGGCATTTGCGGCATATTTTGCGGTACTGCGGTACTACCGCAAACCGGAACCGCATAACGCAGTACCGCAAAGGATCGCTGAAAGTACCGCAGTACCGCTACCGCATTCAAATTTCCGCGTACCGGTTTGGTAGTTTGGTAGTACCGCAGTACCGCAAAATATGCCGCAAATGCCCAGCTCTGATTATATATATATATATATATATTTACAGTCAAAGTGTGTAGCCAGCCATTTCGCGTAATGGCTGAAACTTTTAGTGAGCTGGGCATTTGCGGCATATTTTGCGGTACTGCGGTACTTGCGGTCAGAGCTGGGCATTTGCGGCATATTTTGCGGTACTGCGGTACTACCGCAAACCGCAAACCGGAACCGCATAACGCAGTACCGCAAAGGATCGCTGAAAGTACCGCAGTACCGCTACCGCATTCAAATTTCCGCGTACCGGTTTGGTGCCGGTTTTGGTAGTTTGGTAGTACCGCAGTACCGCAGTACCGCAAAATATGCCGCAAATGCCAGCTCTGCTTGCGGTACCACCGCACTACCACCCCGGGCCCCCATAACCAGAGCTGGGCATTTGCGGCATATTTTGCGGTACTGCGGTACTTGCGGTACCACCGCACTACCACCCCGGCCCCCATAACGCAGTACCGCAAAGGATCGCCGAAAGTACCGCAGTAACCGCTACCCATTCAAATTTCCGCGTACCGGTTTGGTACCGGTTTGGTAGTGCAGCAGTACCGCAGTACCGCAATATGCCGCAAGTGCCCAGCTCTGCCCATAACGCAGTACCGCAAAGGATCGCTGAAAGTACCGCAGTACCGCTACCGCATTCAAATTTCCGCGTATCGGTTTGGTACCGGTTTGGTAGTGCAGCAGTACCGCAGTACCGCAATATGCCGCAAGTGCCCATCTCTGTAAATAAAAAATTTAGTCATTTCGCGAAATGACTAAAATCTTCAGCTATTACGCGAAATGGCTGAAATTCCACCTTGGTCATTTCGTACAAGATCATTTGCCCGGTTAGGTCAACTGATAATTGGTTAGGTTAAGTTGTGTTATTTTCGTTAGTTTTAACGAAAATAATACGACTTAACCTAACCAATTGTCAAGGGCAACAGTTGACCTAACCGGGCCTTCAATGGCGGACATCTGAATAACATTGAAGGCCCGGTTAGTATTTGAAAACGTCTATAGTCTATATTGAAAATTCAAATGTGTTCAAATGTGTATTTGAAGAGTGTTTCTCACTTATTTGACCAGATTTAGTTAGTTAAATAAAGGTTTCCAATTTTATTGTGATGTTTGTTATTTCTATGAATTTATGACAAAAGTCATTTTAGCCATTTCGCAAAATGACCAAGGTGGAATTTCAGCCATTTCGCGTAATGGCTGAAGATTGTCATTTCGTGAAATGACCAAGTGAAACAGCCATTTCACGAAATGACTAAAAGTTTCAGCCATTACGCGAAATAGCTGGTTACACACTTGACTGTAACATATATATCTATATATATATTATATAT